>CDMY01000007.1:0-49044 GCA_001179505.1 Vitrella brassicaformis
AAAAGCACTCTTACTCTGGGACTTACCGCCCAGCAGATCCTCTATTCAGCTAACTACAGGAAAGGTCCTCACCGGCCTTTTTCGCAATTTGTGTGACCCGTTCACCTCGTATCCAATGGCTAATCCCACAGAACAGCAGACGTTTCAGCAGATCCAGATCATGACGACTCGGAGGCGCCATGAGCATGAGTTTGCGACCATGTTACGGCGCCATCGGAATGAGCTCGCTGCAGCCACAGTATGACCCTAGACCCTACGGATGGCCGTGCGTCAATATTCCCTCCGTGTGTTTTGTGGCCGGCTCAGAATCAGATCATGCAGGGCGGCAGCCCGGCTCAGCAGGCACAGAATGAGATGCAGACACAGGTGAGGGAGGAACAAGGAATGCAGGGGACCTCGGCTGCATCTTTGTCGTGTGTGGTGTCGTCTTAGGCTTTTCACCAGGTGACCAACCAACCCACACGTCTGCGAAGCAGCAGGGAAGGCGCACGTATGCCTGTATGTATGTGTTGCGTGTCTCCTTCTGTGTTGTTGTCTGCAGGCTGTGGTTGGCTCCAATGGCAGCTTGTCTCAGCCGCGACACCCTCCACGAAGTGCACCGGTCAGCGAAGCAACAAGGGCAGTGGGCGGGGAGGGAATACGCGCAGCCACGTGGGTGTTGCGTGTATCTTCCCCTTTCTGTGTGTGTTGTTTGTCTGCAGACCTATGGTTTCAGCAGATCGATGAACGGTTCAAACAACTCGATACCCACTGCGCAGGTCAGCGAAACAGCAAGGGAAACCGTCCAAATCAAACCGTCCTTTTGTTTGCTCCTGCCCTGCTGCCGCGAGTGAGTGCCCTTTTCTCATACGCGTATCGATCTGCCATATCAGACAGACTGAGGGAGGAGGAGGCAATCAATGCTGTCGGGGTTTTCACCACACAGTATGGAAGAGAGCCTCTGTGTGTATGGGATGGGCTGGGGAGGGATGGGTGTGTGTGCTGTTCATAGCGAGAGAGGGAGGGGATAGCGCTCTGGCCCGTGAGAGGGTCGTGGACACGCAAACAGACAGACAAACAGACAGACAGACTTGAGACGAACGCATCATTCCTGAGCACCATTCAATTGCACACGTGGCCTTATTCATGGTCCGGTCAAAATGTTCTCTCCACCACCGCACCGCCCGCCTCGCTGCTGCTCTAGGCACTGCACACGCCGCTCCTCGAGATGTTGGCTACGACACTCGAGAGGCGGCGTCCACACCACATAGCTAAGCAGCAAGATGGGTGCAGACATACGGCCAACGACATCCAATCAGTACCAGCCAAGAGAAAGAAAAGGGCACCACCGACACCACACTCGGGCAGCGACGCTGTCTATCGATCAGTCGTGGTGATCGGCAGGGCCTTTGGTCGCGTCCCCTCCCCATGACGGGGGGTACCACTTGGGGAAGACGCGCTTGTACAGGTACATGCACACCTGCACACACACACACACACACACGTGTGCTTGTCTTGATGGCTGAGTGCCTGGCACACGCACTGCGAATCCGTACCGTGTCAGATTGGTCGAGCCGTGAGCTGAATCGGCACTTCATGTAGCCGTGTGTGCCGAGGGGCTCGCTGATGTGCCCCCGCAAGCCCTTCTTAGTGTGCAGCTCAACTGGCTTGAACCACCTGACACACACACGACCACACTCAAGTGAGGGGCTGGGCTGCCATGGGTTGGGTAGGGTTGTGTGGCTCACTCACTTGACGTCGTCAGGATCGAAGAACATGTACCTCACGACGGCCTTGGTCTTGTGCACTCGGAAGGGGTAGCCCGTCAGGACGATGCGCTTGATGAGCAGCCGATTGGGGTTGGCCGCCATCACGCTGCCCCACGCACACAAACGGCTCTCACCTGACACAGACACACAGACAGACGTATGGATGGATGGATGGTCGCTCCTCTTCTGTCCGTTGCCCCAGTGACTGACCGTCTTGTGTCATTCTGAACATGAGTGCCGGCGATGGCGTGAATATGGTGGGCGCGTAGAGGGATGCGACGCACGTGGTGCCGGGGTGCATGAACCGCTCGTACTTGAACTTGTCCTGGCTGTGCTTCTGCACATGCTGGCTGAACGCCGGCCGGCCGGGGAACCTGAGTGACCGATCCACCCCATCCACACAAGCACATCCCATCCATCTCATCGGCCCCCCCACGTCGGTCTCTGTCTGACCTTCTGAAGCCGCAATGAAGCTCCACAGTCTCCTTTGAAGGCAGCGGCTGCGGCCCGCCACTGCTGCTGCTGCCATCCTTAGGTGGCTCGTTCACCGCCCCATCGACCCGCGTGAGGGACATGTGGAGCACGCTCACCTTCCGCTCATAGCCGAACAGAGACGACACTATCAGCGGGAAATCAGACGGATGTGACGCGAGCACCGACGCCGGCACGTTCCTCAGGTAGATGCAGCAGTAGAGGCCGCTGATGCCGCCACCGCCCCAGCCACCCACCAGGCTGCAGTCTGCCCTGAAGTGGCGTTTGTTGGAGCGCATGGTGGCTTTGATGGCCTCGAAGTCGTGGATGCGGGAGTACTCGATGGGCAGCTTTTCGTAGGGGTCCCACGCCGATGTGCGGAAGCTCTTCAGCCCACGATACTTCTGAAACCTGCAGGCAGGCAGGCAGGCAGGACTTGTGTGGTGTGTGGTGGGTGGTGGGTGAGTGGTGTGGGTGTATGAAGTTGACCGACTCACCTGTGTCTGGCGGTCTGGTCGGCTGGCGTGTCGACCTCATCGGGAAACATCATGTCCTCTCTGCTGCGTTCCTCCATCTGAATCTGCCTCAGCCTGGCCCGCTCGGCCTGCATGTCCTCGTCGGTCTCCTCGGGCATCGCCAAGCTGCTGTAGGCGTCGGATGGATCGTCGCCCTCATCCCACTCAGCCTCATGCTCGTGATGCGCGTCATCATCATGCTCGTCGGCGTGTTCTTGGTCGACATTCTGCTCGTCGTTGTCGTCGATCATGTCGTCGAATTCGCCCCCATTTTCATCTTCCTCGCGGACGGGGGCGCCAATCCTGTGTGCCTTGTGGCTCTTCATAGCCTTCTCGGCGGCAGCCATCTCCTGAAAGCGATGAGACGACAGACAAGCGTGTGAGTGGTGTTGGCGTGTGCCTGCGTGGATGCTGCACCTGGTCTGTCGGCCACGTCTGCTCGCCGGCAAAGGGGTCGTACGGCCGCAGACACTTCCACTCCTCATCGAGGCCTGAAGACAACCAGAGCGCGCCTTGCCCCCCGTCTGTCTGTCTGTCTGTCCGTCTGTATCCCTCACTGACTCACACACCTGCCGCGATCTCCGGCGTCATCTGCTCGAGGATCTCGGTGCCGCCGCCTGCTCCTGCATCGGTATCGACCGCCATGCCGCCCTCCTTGTGTCGCTCTTGTCTGCGGGTGGTGCCCTGTGTGGGGCATGGGTCGGGGAGCTTGACGATCTTCTCCAGCTGGAAGTCCCCATGGCCCGTCAAATGAACCGGATGCCTGACGATGATCACACACACAACACAGACATGGCGTGACACCGGTGCCACCAGGAAGGGAAGGAATGCAGCACGCGTCGTACGTCGTACCTGACGGTGAACCCGACTCCCCTGACGTAGCCGGCGATGGCCAGGGTCTGTGTGGCTGCGTCGTACTCGACCTGGTTGCTCATGAGGTAGCCCCGGTCCTCCCGGAACTTGAGCGGCTTGGGGGTGACGTTGGCCAGATGCCGCAGCAGATTGCGCACATCCTGATCACTGTCGACGTCAAACAGCTTCCTGACCACACCAAGACGCCCATACACACATGTCAGTCGGTTGCTCCCTCCCTCCCTCCCTCCCTCACTTGTCGTCGCCGAATTCCGAGTGGAAGTATCTCGTGACGAACCGCTTGTTCTCGGCCACCTTCTTGGCCGACCACATCAGCTGCCCCACGCCACCCATCACACCAACAGGCGGCGGCAAACCCTGCAGCCGCAACGCCGACAAAGCCTCGTACCCATCCTCATCGAACGCCGGTCTCTCAAGCGACCCCTGGCAGAATGCGGCAACGATCACGTCGGCACACTTGGCCACGTCGAGGGCGGCATAAAGGGCGGGGGGTGGGTCGATGATTGTGATGCGCTGCTTCTTGCTCTCCCCAGGGACGGTCGGCTGGGCCCACGTCGGCAGCAGGACGGTGACCGGCTTGTGGGGAGCGACATTGTCGAGGTCAGACACCTCACACGCCTCGAGGATGCGCCGCTTCATCGCCAGAGCATCGGCCGACCGGTGGAAGGGCAGCAGCATGACGATCTTGGGCGGAGGAGCCACAGCCGACGACGCCGCGCCCATCCGCTTGTGCTCGAGGATCTCCTGCCGCTTCTTCTCCCTGGCTTGCTTGGACATGTTGAGCCGGTCTTGCTTGGAAGCGGTGGGCATGGCCGTGCTCTTGACGGGCGTCCGCTTGGCGGTCCTGCCCTTCTTGTTGGCTGGGGTGGACGAGGAGCCCTTGAACGGCTTGTTTCGCTGCTTGAGGGAGGCACGGTGGGAGTGATGTGACTGCTGCTGCATGATCAAATCAACGATGAATGATGAAAGATCACGGACGTATCTGCGTCCACTTCCAAGATCCTGACGCCGGGGAACGAGGGATTGCCTGGTAGAAGTGTCAAGCCCATCGTTTGCAAGGGTTACAGGGTTAGGGTTTGGCTAAGCTCGCAACAGGGAGTGGAAGGACGCACCGTGCCATTCCTGTGCTTGCTACAGGTGCCTAGCTTGTTGTGTCACGTTCTGGCGCGTTCTATGGGGATGGATGGATGGATGGGTGGATGGGTGGATGGGTGGATGGGTGGATGGGACTGCCGAGGAGGGCAGCTCACATGCACACAATGAATGGACTCCCCACCACGCCTCTCTACTGTGCCTCTCGTCTGTGTGTGTGCGTTTGCCAGGTCGCGGAAAGGGCGCCTGCGTTCGCACCCCGCTGCCTTGGCCATTTCGGCTGGGTTGGCTGCAATGGGGATACCGAGCCACTGCAGCTGGTTGGCTGCGGTGGGACCGTCCGTGCACAAGTGCGCTAGATACCCCAACACACGTCATATCTCACACGTGACCAGGCCATGGAGGCCATCTAACTCACTAAGCCATATGCCTTGTGTTCTTTGTGTTGGTGTGTGGTGTTCAGGTGTGCCTGGGCGGTTGCAGCGTGTAGACAACTCGTGTTGGTCCCGAGAGAGGGCTGCACGAGACGACTGTGGTGATCAGAAACCACCCAGTCACAGACCATTCCGTGGGTGGTCTGGTCTGGACCGATGAAGGCGAGTCATCGGATGCAACAAGAGTGCGGAAGCTGGTGAAGCGGTCCGTTCGCTAGCGATGTCCTCACTGGAAATGAATCCCAGGACCTGTGCCGCCACCCCACCCGACACGCGGTGGTCAAGTCGTCCCCGTTGCCCCCACTGCCAGCCCTTCTCTCTCTCGCAACTCTCTCGCCTAGACTGCACTGCACTGCACCGAAGCAACATGGTATGCACAGCACAGCCGCCGACACGACACACACACGTGCTCTCTCTCTCTCTCTCTCTCTGTGTGTGTGTGTGTGTGTGTGTGTGTTTGTGTGTGTGTGTGGCTCAGTGCCTTGATGGAGGTTGTGTTCAGGACTTCGGGACAGGGATCTACGAGTGCCGCCATCCGCAGACTGTGTGGTGAGCGAAAGGGACGGAGGAATGTGTGTGTGTGTGTGTGTGAGCTGCCCTCCTCGTCCCTTCGTACTTGTCGTGTGTGGTGCACCGATGTGTGTGGGTGTGGCTGTGCGTGGCGGTTGCATGCGAGAAGGACTTTCTGACGCATGTGTATTCGGGTCAACAAGCGGTTGTGAGATAGAAAGAGCTTCGGGGATTAGGAGTCGCAACCAACCTGGGCAGAAAGGCGAATCAGTCAAGCTGTACAGCCCCAAAGGTCCGCCCATATCCAGAGCAGCCCCCACGTACCACAACCCCACCCCATACAGCACCACATACACACATAGACAGGATTCAAAATCGCCCGCATGCACATCACCCTTCGGGAGAGAGCCACGCAGGCAGACGTACAGACGTCATTTGCTTCGTTCGCAAAGCACAAAACTCACTCACACTCAGTTTAAACACACGCCCATCAAGCCATCCATCCATCAGGCCATCCACACGCACCCATCCCTATCCTACACCCACCGAAGCCACCCGGTTGGTTGACCGGATTGGATGGGCTAGTTTAGTTGGGCCCGATGGACTGCTCCGCCTGCGCGCTGACGAGAGGGATCTGGTCGGGCAGCTCGCCGATGACGTTGGAAATGAACGAGTAGATGATGCACCCGCCGATGAAGAAGAACAAAAAGTTGGTCAGGGCTATCTTGACGGGCAGGTAGGTCACCAGGCCAAGGACGAAGTTGCCCGCGATCTCGTAGATGTTGAGCAGCAAAGCCTGCTGCATCGAGAAACGCACAAACCTGCCACGGCCACAGCCACAGCCACAGGGAGAGAGAGAGAGAGAGAGAGAGAGTTTTAGGAGGCCGTCCATCGGCCGAACGTTCCCGTGTGCCCACCTGCCCACCTGCTGAAGTTGGGCTGGAACGACCCGATGGGTTGGTTCCTCGAGAGAATGCTGAGTGCGATGAAGATGATGAAGGAGACGAAGGGGGCGCTGTACAGCGGCATGAAGGGACCCGTCAGGGTGAAGAAGATCTGACCCGCAACTGGGAACTTCAGAAACACAAACCTGCTCAACAGATGAGGAGGACGACATCAACCACAGCCATGCCGCCTCCCCCCCTCTCCCTCTCTCTCTCTCCCCTTCTCTCTCTCTCTGCGTGTGTGCGTGTGTGTGTGCTTGTGCTTACGAAGCGAAGCTCCTGAGGTCGAGTGTTGGCAGGATGTAAGGGACACATGCGACCAGTCTATCCCGCGCACCCACACTGTACTTGCTCATGCTCAGCTCCCCCCTCGCCCTGCAAGGATGGACGTCCTTGGCCACAGGCACGACCACCGGCGACAGAGGCAGCGGAGCCTCTCTCGCCCTGCTGACGATGTGTTGCCGCGGCACCCCTGCGGCAGATCTGGCCAACGGAGCGACGAAGGCCTGTCAGCAGTCAACCGTGTGAAGTGTTTGAGTGGCCAGACGATGGATGGATGCTTCTCTATGGACAACGTACCTGCGGCCCTCCACGGACAGTCGCCGCCAGATGGCACTGAGTATTGAGGAAGACAGTGACTATCCATGCCCAGCACAGCCGCGTGGAGAAGGCTGCTGCTTGCCTCCTTTCTCGCATTTTGTCCTCAGCAAAAATGCGAGCTTGTCTGCGAGCTCAAAATGCATCCCATTCCCTGCGAAAGCTATCACCCCCAGCGTTGCTTAGTAGATCTTGAGATGGAATGATAGGCTTGTTTTCCTCCCTCGAGCTGGACAAGAAAGCGGCGGAGATGAACCTCTCTTCCGCCTTCAGCCAAGAGAACCTCGAGAAGGTGAAGGGCCGAGGACTCTCCTTCCTCACCCAAGTGGCCACGACCGTCAAGACCGGCGTAGAGCGGGGCATCAAGGAGGGCAAAGACATCGCCACCGACGTCGCCAAGGACTTCAAGCAGGGCCTGGCCAACATCGACGTGTCCACGCCCTTCAAGCCAGGCACGGCCTTGCCCCGCGGCTCCCTGCCCTGGGGCCGGTTCGAGGAGCAGTATGAGGTGGTGGTCAAGGACAGGGTGCTGCAGCTGACGGAGAGCCACGACGTGTTCATGCTGTCGGCGCCGCCCTCGTTTGCCTTCCAGATGAAGGAGCACATCGGAACGGCTCACGAGATGCTCGAGGAGGACCCGCGGCTGGACAGGGCGCGGTTTGAGCTGGTCCCCAAGCGCATCAAGGAGGACCAGTTCTGGCGCAACTACTTCTGGCGTGTCGAGCAGGTCAGTCACATGCACACACACACACACACACACACACACACACAGAGCACACATGGCCGTCGTTGCAGCTGCACCTTGTGGTCTTTCTGCGTGTGTTCAGGTGGTTGAGAAGGTGGAGAGTGAGCTCCGCGAGATGGGCATCCCCCATGGAGGCCGCCGCGTCACCGCCCTGCAGACGACGGACTCCCCACTCCACCGATCGGAGGCGCCAAACCCGCCATCGTCATCATCGCAGGCAGCAGGAGCAGCAGCCTCGTCGTCGTCGTCTGCAGATGCCGACTTGATGTCGCAGCTGAGAAATGCGCTAGAAGAGGATGACATTGTCAAGGGCGACAAGGACGCGACGGCCGACAGGTGGGTGGGACGCGCCAGAGGGGCGGACTGGTCAGCGAGGCCAATGTGTGTGTGGGTTCTGTTTTGTGTGTCAGGCAAGGACCTTCGTCATCGGCATCCGATGCGGCTGCACCCCCTTCCCCTGCCCCTGCCCCTGCCCCTCCCCCTCCGCCCCCTGCCGACCAACCGCCGACCAAGGATGTGACCAAAAGTGACGAGGACGATGACTTCAAGGAGTTCATGGGGGACGACACCGAGTTCCTGCAAGCCAACGGGCCGATCGACGAGGCCAACCTCAAGGAATTCGAGGCCGAGTGGTTCGGCGAGAAGAACAATAATGCTGGTGGTGGCGCCACTGAGAACCAAGACAAGGACGGGGAGGGAGAGGCGTAGCAGAGGTGTCTGTTGGGGGCGTGGGGTGGGTGGCTCGGGGGAGGGGTTATCGCAGCATCTGTAGAGGGTCACTGGCGGCCCGCCGTCAACTGAGGGTTTTTTGTCGTCAGACAAGCGGCAGTGCGGTGGTGGTGCGGCAATTGTTTCCGATAGATGGCCATCGGTAGTTGTGTGTGTGTGCCTGGTTTGTATGTCACGCGTGTGTAGAGAGACGTAGAGAGACGCCTCGCCTCATCGGCGGCATGTCTGTCCATCGACCTGACCACCACTAAGGATGAATGTTTTGTGCATGTGCTCTGTCTGTCAGCCATTGGCCAACGTGTCTGTCAACCACACACATCACACCTTAGTCAGGAACGCCATCAATCACATCATAACGAATAAGTCTGTCTGCACTGCACCTCACACGACGGTCCTACTCATCCACACACGAATATATAAAGCCGACTCACTCACTGGCACAGAGGCACCGCCTGCTCTGCCGGAGCAGCAGCGGCATCGGGGACCCTCACCCTGATGTGATAATCATGCTGATGCACATGCACATTCACAGCGGGCATCCCCCTCGCCCCCACCCTCATCACCCTCGCCTTCCTCGACACACTGACACAAGCAGAACACCCCACCAACTCTACGGGCGGGGCGGACTCCTCCTCTCCATTTGCCTCGACCGTGTCAGCGGCCTTGACGGGCACACCCGGGACGTCAGGGGGCGGCACTTGACTCTGCTGAGCGTCTGTCGCGTCACGATGAGGGGTGCCGTGCGAGCACGCCGAGTGCCACTCCTCTTCTGCTCGTCCTGACTGCCTAGGGTCTTCGTCGGCCGCTCCAGTCGACAGCCGCACCTCGCCCCCCCGCTGCTGATGCAACATGTCCATCCAGCGGAGGTCTAGCATCGTGACCTCAGAGCTGCCGCCAGCCGCCAACAGGCGGAACTGGCGGGAAGCGGGGGTCACGGCAGACTCGGGCGTTGCGACAACATGAGAGTGGGGCGTGTTAGGCCAGCGCTGCCAGCTGAGAGAGGGTGTGAAGGAGGATAGGGCAGACACCCCTTCGCCGACTACTGGCGCGAGCACAAGCGGGGCGGATCCCTCAGTCGTCATCACGTAGCCCTTGAGCCGCTCGCCGGTATCGCTGGAAGACCTGGGCGCCACGATGAGGTGGAAAGGGGCAGCAGCATCCGTCAGGCGCGGGAAGATTTGCAGGTCCATCAGAGAAGGGTCCTCGGTGGCCGACACGCTGTATGCCGTCATGACCGAGACGCCCCGATCCTCTACCAGCACGACCAGGTAACGGGCAGTGAGGCCTCTCGCGTAGGCAGGGGGGAGGGATCGTTGCGGCGGGCCGACAAAGAAGACGTCATCGTGGCTCTCGCCGCCATGGGCTGTGCCCCCCACCTCCAGCACCGCCCTCGCCCTATCGCGAGCGTATCGGACGCTGCATCGATCGCTCATCAGCATGATCTCCCTGGTGGCCGTCCCTTGTGCGGTCGGCCGCAGCGCCCTCAAAGTCATGGACGCGTCGACAGTCACGTGCTCCGTCAGGCTGGATGCGTCGAGCGGGAGGCTCCTCCAGGGCTGCTGCCCGTCGATCGAGAGGCGCCCTGTCGCCCTCCGCCCAGACGCGACGCAGTAGGCTAGGAGCCTCCGTCCAGAGAGAGCCGTGGTGGGCAGGGTCGGCGAGCTGCTCATCTGCAGGCTCCCCATCTGCTGCTGCTGCTGGTGGATTTCCATGGCGACCCAGACGCCGGCCACCAGGGTGAGCTCCACTCGCCCTCGTATAGACCGATAGACGAGAAGGCCGTCACTTCGCGTGGTCTTCGTGAAGTCGCCACTGATCAGCTCGCCGCGAAGGGTCACTTTGTCGGGCGCGGCTGCGTGCTGGGCGGGAGATGGCAGCAGGAATGGTGCGTCCGGCCCGCCTGACTCGGCGGCCTCGAGAGTGTCCTCGACGAGCGAACAGAGCTGGCATGTGACATTCTTTCTCGGGAACGGGAGACCGGGGAAGGACGCCGACCCAACCGTGCCGCAGCTCACGCACTCCTGATGGGTGTCGGGGCCCCGTTGTGACGGTGTGGGGGTGAGGGGCGGCCGCAATGAGACGGACGATATGGGTGAGCTGCTGGCAGATGCAGATGCAGATGACGGGGTGCCGATTGACGTCCGGAGGTGCTGCGGCTGCCCTGGGGGAGGGGGTGGGTCTGGTCGCCTCCTTTCTCGCAGATCCATGTGGGCGATGTCGAACCGCTGCGTGTCGGATAGGTCGGCATCCTTCTCGGAGGCCGAGTAGCTGATAAGTCGCACCTTAGAGGGGTTCTTGCACAGAGCGCGACGGCGGTCACTGGGCGAAGCCAGCTCCACGATGAAGTAGCACGAGGGGGCGGGTGCCCTGACGTTCGAGCGGTCGGCCTGTGACCTGAACGATACGATGTGTGTGTGCTCTTGCTTGGGTGCGTTGAAGATGGCTGCCTGGCTTGTCACCCACCTGTCGACTGTGGGTTTGCGCCGCAGTTGCCACACGTACGTCGCATTGCAGATGTCCTCCTGTCTGCAATTTGAGGGCCGAAAGAGCTGGCGAATCTCGTCGGCCTGACATATCAGGCAAACAGACAGCAACAGTGGAGCAGCGAGGTTTGCCTGAGACTCTCCCCTCATCTGCTCACGTCGAATCGTGTGTTGGTGCCGACGATCTCCATGCGCAGATAACACACGGGGTTGGCCTCCATGGCTCTGCGCCGCTCGTCCATCTGGTCGATTACCTCGTCGATGGTCTGGCAGCGACCGGCCGCCTGCAAAGCGCTCATGATCTGACAGACGGAAACACGTAGATCTAGATGGGGGAGGGCTGGATGTACGGGTCGGTGCGGTGGCGGTGGTCGTGTGGTACCTTTTCCTTCGCTCCGTCAGACAACCGGTGGGAATGGTTGTCGAGGGGGTCAAAGGGATCTGCACAAGCAAGCGAAATGTGCGTGCCTGGCAAGCGGAGCATGCGTACGGGAATGCCCTGCCCACCCTCAATCAGCCACTTGTCCTTCAGGTCTTCGTGCCGTTGCGCACCGAGATGGCCCTTCTTGCTGAAGCGTGCCGGACTTGTGAGCTGCGCCTCGTAGTCCTTCCAGCTCGCACTGGGCGGCTCCAAAGAGCACCAGTTGTCGTAGATGCCCCACGCGCGTCTGACAGATACGGCATGTTCTCGCCAGTTGAACAGCCCGTAGAAGCGAAAGAACTGCAGGATCAGCGTGTCGAGGTTGTCCGTATTTAGCCATCCCCGTGGCACATGTGGCAGGCAGTCGATCTTCTTCAGGAACTCCACCTTCACTGGGTCGCCGCTGCGCGTCTGCGTATAGGATCGGTAGATGTTGATGTTGTCACGGTCTTCAGGCCTGACAAAGCGCAAGGCGTCGTCGTGCAGGTTGGGGAGAATGGGCGGAACGGTGTTCTGGCAAAGGAAGGAGGACAGTGGCGATGTGATGTGCTGCAGTTAACCGCTGCCTTCGCGTCTTCTTACTTGCAAGAAGTAGATGACCATAAGCGACAGGCCGTAGCCCTTGAGCAGATCAAGAGTGCCCGTGAGACCGCTAAGTCTCGCCCACTCCTACTCAAGACAAGACGCACAGGGTGGAGGGTGGAAGGATGGATGGATGCCGTTATTGGGCCAGCCATCGATGGCACCTTGACGAATCGCCCCATGTGTTTGACTCGGCCGTAGATGTCGCAATCACAGTAGGTCCTGATGAGCATCGTGTTGTCGAGTGCCATTGGCGAGTTGACCGACAAATCCACTTCCGTCCCTGCACACGGTTGACCAATCACACAACAGAGAGATCAAGCACACGTCTACGCCTTCCCTTGTTTGCCCACCTGAGTAGGCCATCTTCAATATGGGCACTTTTGCACTAAAGATGCGGGCGATGTCGGTGAATCGCGCTTGGACAAGGAAGGGGATCAGCGCCTCGAGCAATGCGCCACTGAGATCCCGCATAAGACCGTCCCGCCTCCGCTGCTGCTGCTGCTGCTGCTGCTCTGGCGCAGAGCTGCTGATGGAGGGGAAGGCCCTCTGCAGGAAGTCGAGGGAGATCAGGAGCGTCACATCCACATCGCTCGTCTGCACAGAAACATACATACATAAGTCATCAAGGGCAATAGACAGGGAGTGCCTTCAGCACGCCCGCTACTGACCTTGGTTGCCATGCCGTTGGCCGCACCCCCGAAGGCTTTGCATTGGATCGTCTTGTCGTCCAGCTCAAGTCCTATGCTCTTGCCCCACTCCACCACACACCCCTCGATAATGGCGCAGACGCTCTGAACGGTGCTCCCGTAGTTGGACGATGGTGCCATGTGAATGAGCCATTGCCGCAGCCGTGGAGATTCTGCGATACCGGCATCCAGCAGCTCTATCGGCACGTCGGACATGACCAATCTGCATCAACACACATTCCAGGAGAGCACATACAGAAACAGGCATGTGGACGGGGGATGGGATGGCTTGCTCGCTTCCTTCCTTCCTTCCTTCCTTCTGCGCGTTACCTCACATAGGCGCTTGTGCTCTCTCCCTTCTGACGTTGCCTCACGAATGCCGACACATATCTGACGGCTTTGTTGTCTCGTTTGTCTTGAACAATGCTGTCTTACGAGCCAACGAAGGCCACTCTCCCCTCCCCCTCTTCGTCCTTCCCTCTCTCAGGGAGGCGATCGAGTGAGGATCGAATTGATGAAGAACTCGCTGACGAGGAGCCATCTTTCGCCGGTCTTTCTTGCAAATGACACAGATCATGGTCTACGTTCTTCCTGCACGAGAAAAGGCCGGAGAAAACGATGTCTGATTCGGCGTCTCCGCCCCCACGACCCCCATCCAGTTTTCACGCTCCCTTTGGAGAGATGGCGGACTCTGAGGAGAGCTCACCAATGTCTGATGTGGTCGTCGCCATCCAGTTCCCAGCGATGGCTCCAAAGTCAGACGCTCAACCTGGCGCCACAGGGGATACGGAGGCGAAACAAGCACATGGCGCTGCGACCGCCCCGGCCGCTCGGGAGGCAGCAAAAGTGGATGACAAGAAACCCCATGGCGGCGAGCGTGAGGCGAAGGACGACGTTGCTGAGGTTGCTGTGAACGTGGACGTATCACTGCAAGAGAAGGCGAAGAGAGATGATGCAGCGGCTGGGGGTGCTGCGCCAAAGAAGGAGGATGACGTCCCCTTCATGCCCCTGAAGGAGGGAGATGACACTGACCCTTCTGCCATCGTCCTTCAGCCCCTTGTCGCCGAAGGGGAGCCAGTATTGCCGGTTGGAGAGACAGGCTCGAGACGGGGGTCTGGCGGGAGCAGCGCAAGCCCGGTGTGGCGGAGAAAACGGTCCATGGACATGGTCGACCCCTATCAGGCGGCTGATCTCGGTGAGTACAGAGAGACACACAGTGCAGTGCATGTGGTTCATGCCGTCATTCGTCTATATATGCTCTATCCACAGCGGTTGCGAAGCGTCACTTGGTGAACTCCAGCTGTACTGACGCCGATGACAAGTGGATGCATCCGGTCGTCACGGAAGTGCAAGAGCTGGTAGGCATTGCGGCGCCCCCTTGCTTCAATCAATGGTCATCCATCATACCGTGTTCCCGTCTCTGTCTCTGTGTGTGTCAGGGTCAGTTTGGTGTCGGCGTGCAGCTGTACTTCGAGTTCCTCTGGCATCTGGCTCTTGTACGCCAGGAAAAACAGAAGCACACGCACATTAACTAAGTCTGCCTCCCTCTCTTGAACAGGTGTTCTTCCTCATGTTCGTTCTCACCATACCGAACCTGACATTTTTCTCAGTCGGTCAGCAATAGCGGAAGGCCATTCATAACATGCCTCCTCCCGCGGCTTATTGGCTCTCCTCTTGTTCCATTCAGGCAACATGCTGCACGACGGCAAGGCCATGTTCAAGATCGAACGCACATTCGTACGCAGAAATGAGCGATGGAAGGAAGCCTCACGGAACACAGCTATATCAACTTCCGCTGTTTGCAGATAGCCAACATCGGCAAGCGGCCCACCATCGTGCCCGGCACGAGTCCCGCGAAGGCCCGTGAGCTGATCCAAAATAGGCCGGTGACGGTTGGCTTCTTCGACTTGGAAATCAAAAATGTGACCGTCGCATGTGGTGTCTTTGACGGCCTGGCCATACTCGTAAGATGCAAACAGAGACGGAGATCGAGGTGCATGCAAAAAGGTCATCTGTCGCGTCGTCGTGATGCAGCTGCTTTTGGGTTGGGTGTGGTGGTTCCGCCTCCGTCGCATCAAGGAGGTGGTCAAGGAAAACGATGAGGACAACGTGACCCCAGGGGACTTCTCCATCCTCTGCTCAAACCTCCCAAGACATCTCGGCGAGTGAGGATGCGTATCATGTCTGGGCGCTATGTGTGTGTCTCCGTCAACGATCGTGTCTTTTGCTTCTATGGATCACAGTGACCACAACAATTACGAGAAGCTGATGAAGAGCCACTTCCTGCAGTTCTGCGGCGGACAATGGGGCGAGCCGATTCAGGCCGTCATGAACTACGAAGCACCCAAAGACAGCGTCGTGGCGGTCAGTCACACCAACCCCACTCACTAACACACTCCGGCCACACCATATCTGATCGTGTGCACATGTCAGGTGGTGCTGGCTCGCGAGTACAACGGCCATGTGCGGAAGCACGCCCATGTGGGCCAGCTGATGCATCAGCTCAACCTGATGAAGGCGCGTCAGCGAGAGGGCGTCAAGGTGAATGAGAAGCGCATGGAGGCGATCGAGGACAAGATCCGCAACAAGCGGGAGCACCTCAAGGCCAAGCAGAAGATCACCGAGGAGGAGAGGGAGGTCTGCATGGCCTTTGTGACGTTCAACCGGGAGGACGACAAGGAAAACATACTCGACTGGTCAGTGAGCTTGTGAAGCCTTGCTTGAGCTTCTGCCTCCCTGGAGGCGCTTATCTGTCTCTCTGTGTGCTATAGGTACGCCTGGTCGCGTGTGTGGTTGTTGAAGTACCTCCAGCAGGAGTATCTCAAGTTCAAAGGGCGCAGGATCCGTGTGGAGCAGGCGCCGGAGCCGTCCAACATCCTCTGGCAGAACCTCGACTTCGAAAAATGGAAGCGGGCCTACCGCGTCTGCCTCACAACACTCCTCACCATCGGTGACCGGTTGACCAATGCCGCTGCACGTGGCTCTCTGCATGCCTGTATCTCCTGCTGTCAGTGCTCCTGCTTCTCTGCGGCGGGCTGATAGCCTATAGCAAGGAGGTGGCTGCCATGAATATCGACGTGCCCGAGGAGGGCCACGCGTGGCGCCTCACCATCAACACCCCGTCGAGGACGCAGTTCATCATCTGCGACCTCCAGTTCTTCTCGGACTATGACTGCAGAAACCCCGTCAACGACGTCACCGAGCTGCCTGCCAATCGCGAGTGGAGCTATGCGGCGGACGGAGACCTCTTTCGGACGATGAGTGGGGTACCTGTGCCACCCTCTGCGAATGGCCTCACCTGCAATGGGGAAGGCTACTTCGAGGTGAGGAGATGTGTGTCAAGAAAGAAGAGCGCGATGTGTGTGTCTGCTGGTCCTTGCTTGGGTGCTCTTCAGAGTGACGGCAGTGAGAAGAGCGGCTGGATCTCTGTGGAGTTTGACAAGGAGATGTCCGCCAGATGTGTGGCACTCAACGCCTCAGATGCGGTAGCACACCACACGCGGCGCCAGCCAACGGATATCTTCATTGCATCTCAAATGAGTCAATTGATCAGGTCCGCGGCATGACTGCCACCGTCGAGACATGTGAGACAGTTCAAGTCGACCCAAGCGAACGTCAGTCGGACCACAGGAGAAAAAATGAGACACCACACAGACAAGACAGCGGCATCCTTGTGTTGGATGTGTGCAACGCAGCCCCGACGTACGTGTGCACCAAGGTGCAGAACATCCAGGAGGGGTCCTTCTCCGCGGGTATCAACCGGTTCTCCTTCACGTCCCTCATGCATCCCGCACTCGAGCAATGCGGCGACGTCAGCCTCACCGACCACCTCACAATCGCAGAAGCCAAACAACTCGAGGAACGGGTCAGTCAGTGAGTTGCCGCCTCTTTCTGTCTCCATGTCGGCGCGAAGTGATCTGTGTTGTGTGTGCAGGATCAGACGCGGAGTGACTACTATGTCTCGTGTTACTGCGGTATACACAAGTTCGACATAGCGAGCGACCCCGACCTGCAGTCGATGTGCGCGTCGTACCTCAAGAACACCGTCACGCTGGTCGTCCTGGGCGTGGCGGCCGCGTGCCTCATCGTGGCCATCAACGTGGTGCTCAAAGTGACACTCAAGCAGCTCAGGTGAGTGAATCGCCACACACACCACACCACACCACACCACACCACAAGCCATTGCCTGGATGGATGGATGGATGTGTGTCGAGTGCAGCAACTGGGAGAAGCCATTTTTTATGTCTCAGCTCCTCCGCTCGAGAATCGTCAAGGTGTTTGTGGCCCAGTGGCTCAACACGGGCGTGATCGTGCTGCTGCTCAACATGCGTCTCGGCAACAAGAGCTTCTACCTCGGCCCCACCAAGATCGGCGGCGAGTTCGGCGATTTTGTCCCGGAGTGGTACATCAAAGTGGGCATGTCGGTGCTGCTGACCATCATGGTCAACGTAGTGAGCCCTCACGGCATCGCCTTCGCCATGCTGCCGCTGAGGCCCCTCTTCCGCATGTGTGGGAAGCGGAGTGCCAAGATACAGGCGGACCTCAACAAGGTGTTCACCAACCCCTCGTTCGATCTGGACGTCAGATACGCGCAGACACTGCAGACCGTCTGGGTGGTACTCATGTACAGCTCAGGTATGCACTCATTCAAAGAGGGACCAATGAACGTGTATGGTGTGTGTATCCTTCCTTCATGTGTTGTGTTGCAGGGATGCCCCTTCTGTACTTGGCGGCGTCCGCGTGTTGCTTCTTCACTTTCTGTTGCGACAAGTTTGTGCTGCTGTGGGGCTCCCGCCGGCCGCCTTCATTCGACCACATTGTGGCCACCACAGCCATCACGACCCTCCCACTGGCATCTGTGCTCCACAACGTGTAAGCAATGCAGGCAGGCAGACAGTTCCCCCTGTGTCATGAATGCGTGTGTGGCAGTGTGGCTGTGTTCATGTTTGGGCACGGCACAATATTCCCATCGGACCCTTTGTTGATCGGCACGACCAAGGACCCACCTGTCGACAAGGAGGAGCCATACTCATATTTCTGGGACGGGGCTTCGAACTTGACGGAGAACCTGCTTCACCTAAGAGACAGAGTCTTCACCATGGCCGGATTTGTCCAGTAAGTAGGGAATAAGACTGAATGGTGCGGTGTCTGCAGTGGAAAATGATATGTGTCGGTTTTCTTGTCAGGGTGGTGATCCTGGCGGTCTTTGCCATCAGCTACGTCGTGGCCTGGCTGTCCTTCCTCTTCAGAGGAGTCAAGGTCAGACACAGACAGACACATGGATGACTGACGCTTTTCATACCTTGATGGGCGGGACGCGTGAATGCAATGCAGCTATTCTGCACTAGCTGTCTCCGCCGGTACTTGGTGCCCAAGAAGCTATGGGAGGTGAGGTGGGCGACACCGCGCTCCGCTCCCCCACAAACACAAGGAAACGATAATGTGTGTGGATGCATATCGATCAGGGCCTGTCGCCAGACCCCAAGCACCACCACATCAGCGAGGTAATCGGCCAACACACATGGACGGATGCCCTTCTTTCGTCCGCGGTCCCACTCTGTGTGTGTGCAGGCGTACATCATGTCGCCACGGAAAGGATCCAAGGAAAGCAACCCCGACGCAGCCGAAGTCAAGGCATCCGCTTCCAAGAGAAAGCAGAGCGAAGCGAAATCAGACTCCAAGAGACAGTCTGAAGTCGCCCCAACGATCACGGAGGGCACCTTCGTGGACAACCTGCCGGTCATGACGCGTGGCGACCTGGTGGTGTCCTACCGCATGGAAGACAACCCTGACTATAAGGGGGCATGGCGTGCGATCATGGAGGCTGACACCGAGGTAAGCCCTTGTACTTTCTTGGTGGTGTCTCGCCTCCATGCTGGTGGTCTGGTGGATGCAGACACGGCGGGAATCGATGGCGACCCGGCGTGAGTCGGCGCAGACCGGGCGCGAGTCTGGACAGCCGGACAGCCAGCGGGCCCTGGAACCAGAGGCGGCGGAGGTTGAAACAAGCGAATGAGGGAGGGAGTGACTAGCAGTCTGTCTGTGCGTGTGTTGTGTTCTGTTGGGTGTAAGACGGTATGATGACGGTATGTATGCATCTGCTCGTAAGCATCCTGTGACATCATGAATCACCTTCATCGACCGTTCACAGAACATGCACAAGACAAGGTCCCCCACGTCCGCTCGTACCTCTGCGAGCACCACCTATCTATCGGTCTATTCCTTCGGCCCTTCACCCGTTACCCCTTCCTCCTTGTCCGCACCCTCTTGTGTGTCCTGCTGCTGCGGCTGCTCCTCTCTCACAACAAGGAATGACGTGCTCTTAAGAGCAAACCGATTCCCCGCCATCGCAAGCAGGTCCACACACGCGCTGGACCTCATGAAATCACCCACACCGATTGCCGAAGGCTCCTGGCCCTCTGGTGGCTGGTCGGGCTGCGCGTGTTGGACGAACGAGCTGATTGACATTTTGAGGGCCAAGTCGGGGACGGAGAGAGGGTGGGATGACGGCCGCACGGCGAATTGTGTGGCGGCCATGTAAAGCTGCTCGGGCGACACCTGCAGACCGTCACACATGGCGGAGAGATCATCTGTCTCCTGTTGCTGTTGTGTCTGCAGGGGCGCCGCAAGGCTGAGTATGTGCCGCCGTAGGCCGACAGAGGGGGTGGGCCCAAGGCTGAGATAGCCCAACAGACGGCGCGCATAGACCTGACACACAGCCCCACACGAGGGGACGTGAACAGAGGACACCCGCTTGAAGTCCATCTATCGTCAGTCTGCTCACCGTCTCAGCCCCGAGCCCATTCTGCCCCACCCCCTCTCCCTGTGGCGGCCCCTCATCCCCTTCCCACAATCGATGCGCCTTCATGGTGTCTCTGATCGACGCGGCGGTCCCTCCCACTCCCGCCTGTGTCAGCCGAAACACATCAAACAGTAGCTTGAGTGCCTCAGCTCGCAGTTGCTCGGGAGTCGGGAATGTGGGCGTCGGCTCGGGGGTCTCTGTTTGGGACGAGGGGGGCAGGGATGAGAGGGGCAGGAGGGGGAGGGAAGCGAACTGGTCTGCAGTAAGGAAAGCCTCGGTCTCGGTGAGGTCTTCTGTGGCGCCTGTCAGCTCCGCGATGGACTTGCGCAGCTGCAAGGGGGATAACGAAACAGCGAGTGGTTCTCTGGTGGCTTCTTGTCCGGTACCATGATCAGATCGCTTGCAGATGGCCACAGAGAAGTCTGATCATCCACGAGGCCATTCAGCATGACAGTCAGCACGACCTCAGTGGCATCGACCGCACCACCACTGCAGTCGCCAGCAAACGTCTGTGCAAGCTGCTGCAGACGCCGTTCAGCATCGGGGGCACTCTCGAGCGACGCGGGCAAGAGAGACAGATGGAAGGCGCGCGAATGGGCCAGACGGTGGACCAGGAGATCCTATGGACACACGAACAACACACGCTACCGTCGTGTGAAGAAGACACTCGGATATACCTTCAGCTGGCTGACGGCCATCACGCCCTTGGTGATGGCTGGCAGCATCTCGTCGAAAAGGCCTCTCAGCTGGGCGATCGTCCACCTATCTGTGTGTGAGGGCTCCACTGTCGGGGGCACTGGTGGCGGGGGCGGGAGGGCCAGGTGCTCTGTCGGTGCGAGGTATATGGTCGTGCCTTCCAGGGACAGGTAGTACGGCAGCTGCAGATATGAAAGACGACAAAAGGATTCAGAGACAGAGGAAGGTTGCTCTGAGGAGTACACATCTCATCTGACCTTTGTTTGGTCCTCGATGTGTGACTGGACGATCTTGGTCAGGGACTTGATGGCCTCGTTCTCGGCGTACACGCGAGCCACAATCCAATCATCGAGCTTCTCAAACACCTGCACACAGACACAGCTGTCCCGTCCGACCTCCTCTCCCGCCCCCCTTTCTCACGGCATCGCTCTTCTCGCAGAGGTCCCTGAGCTCGCCTTCAGCCCAGTGCTTTATCCGCAGGACGTGATACTTGTACCTCACAGCGGCCTCCATCCTCGCCTGCTGCAGGTCCACAAAGAGCGGCGGCGGGGGCTGGGCCAGCGCCTGCTCGTCAGCAGCTGCGGCAGCTCCTTTCTTGTCCTTGGCAGCGTCCTTCTTGCCCGCGTCCTTGCCCTTGCCGGCGGGCTTTCCCTCTGGCTCAGCTGGGGCGGGGGTGAAGGGGTCCCTGAAGGGCTCCAAAGGCGCGATGAAGTCCAGCGCCTTGTTTGTCATGGCATCCAGGAAAGGGAAGCGCCAATCCAGTTCGGCTGACACCGCCAGTACCAATACCAATACCATGCGAAAAAACTGCCTTGCGCTGTGTCTCTGTCTCTTCTCACATACGTACGTTGTGTCTCATCTTGGGTGGGTTGTCCTTTGAGAGTCCTCTCTCTGTACACAGGCGCATCGGGCAGCGGGTTGCCGTCAGGCCCCGTCCATATGTCGAGCTTAGGCATGGGCGGCGGGGCGGCACCCTCAGCCAGGGCCTCTGTGGGGTCGTTGGGTCTCGATGGGATGCCCAGCTGCATGGCTGAGTAGTAGAAGTCGTTTAACAGCCGGTCGGACGCTGTGTACCTGATAAAGGACAGAATCATGTGGCCGTGTGACGAATAACGGAGCGACCAACTTGCCTTTCGAGCTCTACTTTGAGAATCCTCTGTATTTGTAAGGCGAGAATTTCCACCTGCCCCTCCACCCATCCGCTGGTCATGATGGTGTTGCGCTCGGCGACGGCCTCATCCTTCTTGCGCAGCACCACCTGGAAGAGCTCAAAGGATAGGTCAGCCGCACGCTGATGCAGCTCCTCCTACACACACGTAAACAGATTGAATTGACAGATGTGTGTATCATGAATTTGTGTGAGGCAAGTACTTTGGTGTCGTCTTGTTTTCTCATGTCTGGGTAGCTGTCTGAGAAGCGGTTGAACTCCTCAACAAACTTGTCCACGTGCACCTATCGGGGCACCGGGACGGGCATAATCACTGGGAAGCCAAGAGGGCGACGGATGTTTGTGTGCAAGGTGAGACCTGCTTGTCATCAGGTCTGTCGAGGAACGCCACAAAGTCTTTCTGGATGTTCGCCAGGGTCTCGCGGATGGACTCGCGGAGAGAGCGATGCCAGAGAAACACCTGAAAAAAAAACACACGCAAGAGAGCACCAACGACGCTTTTGCGTACGGCACGCTGCTCGACCCACCTGGCCCATGCCTTTGAAGAATCCCTCCTCCAGCTCGTGCCACTCATCCCATAGGAGGTCCCGGACGGCTGGCTCGAGGTCGCTGACATACCCTGGCAGCGACGACACATCTATCCTGTCCTCCTTCTTCTCCTCTTTTTTCTTCTCTCCCTCTGCCGGCTGGCCCTCCTCCGCATCTCCCTCACCCTGTGCACCTGGCTGTGCCTCAGTGGCTGCGGGAGGTTCCTCTGCTGCTGCTGTGGGGGCGGGCTGTGTCTCGTCTGCCCTGGTCTCCTCTCCTCCCTCTTCCTTCGGCGGTGCCTGTGCCTCAGCCTTCTGCCTGAATCGGTCGTGGACCGTGTTGGCAAGGAGGGTGTAGGCGCTCTCGGGTGGCTCCTCGCCTGTGGGGGCGGAGGGCGCCGCGGGAAGGGAGAGGTCAACCAATCGAGGCATCTCCTGATGAGACATGCATGGTATGTATCCATTGTGTAGATCGATCGACGCTCACACACCTCGTTGCCAAAGTGATCGAGAAAGGTGTCGATGGCCTCCTGCTCCACATCGAAGGCGTGACAGCGGTCAACCATCGTGCCCTGATATACATCAAGACATGCATGTGTGAAATGGCATTGGGCCGACAGCGTGGCGAACTGACCATGGGGTTCTGGGGGTCTTCATAGGGCAGCAGCCTCTCGAAGGCAAGCGGCTTGTGGGATGGGGGCTCGCCCTCCACCACCACAACATTACCTGTCTCGGGGTCGATTCTCCTCCCCAGCGCAGTGCGAATGACCTCCTCAGTCGGTATCTTCACACGGACATGGAAGTCAGCCCCGCCTTCACGCCTCACCGGTGGAGGCACGGGCATTGGAGGCATCGGCTGAATCAGCGCTGCACGCCTCTTCTCCCTCTCAGCGACGGACAGTGGCCGCCTTGACGGCAGAAGGAAGCCCGAGAGCCTCTCTTCAAGAGTGGCGTATTGCTCAAAGGTGCTGGGGAAGCCGAGGAGAAGCCAGCCATGAGGGACGAGACCGTGGAGAGGCTCGATGCGTGTGACAGGGGCAGGCTCGGGGGCGCCTCCCTGAGAGCCACAAAGACAGAGCCACTGCTCTGTTGCTTCGCGGGTGGCTGATGTGTCTCCTGACCTTCTTCTTTTTCTTTGGGTCTTCCTTGGGTGGCGGGGGAGGAGTGGGGTCGGGCACAAAGCCTGCTGGGAAGAGTGCTCTGACTTTGGTGACGACCAAGTCAGCGTACAGCTCATTCGGCACCACCCCGCCACTGCAAAGACACGGAAACATGGATACAATGTCACTCATGAGCAAATCCACCCAGTTGGCTCACCTCGATAGACTTTGGTGTGCCTGCTCGCCCAGCTCCTTCAGCCTCTGCGCTTCTGCTGAGAGCTCTTGTGGCTCCGCTGGCGGCTCGTCCTTCTTGCCACTCTTGCCCTTGCTGTTTGCCTCTGCAACGGGTGGCACATCCCCCTGGTGCTCGTGGTGCCCCGCCAGCGTGAGCGCCTCCGCCAGGATAGTTTCGGGTTTCAGCAGGGAGAGGCCGAAGCGGTCGCAGAGATACGAGGCGATCATGCCCTCGCCAGAGAGTGGCTTGGCGGTGAGTATGAGTCTTATCGGCACGTCTGGCACGTCAGGTGCAGGAGGGTCGGGGGGCGGCGGGAACTTGTGTTCGATCAGCGATGCCACGATCACACCCAGTCGGTACAGCACCGGCTCCCCGCTGGGCTTGACTTCAATAGCATCCGACAGCGCCGTGACGACAGCACCGACCTGAATGAAACACACAAGAGACTGCATTCCTCATGTCTTTGCCTCGTTTGTGGCGTCCCCACCGCGGCGTCCCTCTGCATAACGGCCTTGGCTTCCTCCGCCGCCTGCAGGGGCGGCGCGACCATCGCCCACTGCCCCCGGCCGTCAAGGTAGGCCCGCACTTCAGCGCTCTCCACCACCCCCAGCGACCGAATGACGCGAGGCTCCTCCATGCCCTCAGCTGAGTGAAGAAGGAGAATAAACATACATGACAATCCGCGTGTACGTATTCATCTTCATCCTCTTCTCACATCTGTCCTCAATCGCCGGTGGCTCGGCGAGAGGGAATCGGGATGTTTTGCGAGTCTGTGCGGCGTCGAGAAGACTGGGCAGGGGTGCAGTGAAGCCGATGAGTGAGGGCTCGGGCGGCGATGGGACCGCCTGGCCGTCGACGAACAGTGACATCCACTCGCGCCACAGCTGACTGTCCACGGCATGCTGCATGGGCAAGACAACAATACACACATCACATTGATTGCGATGGTACACACATTACGCCCAAGACGACAGACAAGATATCGAGACACGTAGAGGCATTGTGGCCAGGTATCGTGCTGACCGCATCGGTGGTTTGTCGTTGGTAGAGGGCAGCGTTGACGACGCTGAGGATGAGATCCAGTGTGTCCTCACACGCAGTGGCGTGACGCATCTTCTGGTCGGCCTGACACATCCATACATTGTGCTCGTGTGGACACAGCACAAGAGAGGAGCTGCCATACGTACTTTGCGATTCCTGTCGAGCTCTCGGTAGTAGGAGGCCTCCTGCTCTGTCTGCTGCCTCCGGGCCGCTTCTGATGCCCTGGACCCCAACATGCAACACCTTGATGTTATGGGCACACGCAGAGTGAGTGTCTGAGTGCTCGCTCACTCCAGCAGTTTCCTGTCCATCTGGAGTGCCCACTGTGCGTCCTCCTCCCTCTTCTGCTGATACTGTCTCCCACGCAGCTCCCGATTCTGCCTGAAGACCTCCTCGTGCCGGCGGATCTTCCACACCTCGTAGGCCAGCTCACGTTCTCGCTTGGACTGACGGTTAACCTGCTCGAGCAGCATCTCCTCGAACCCCTTCCTTTGCGCCAGCTCCTGGGCCTGCTGCTGCTCCACCAGCACTTTGCGGCGACGCCGTTCTCTGATGGAGCGAGACGGACGGGAGGAGGTGGCAGGTCTGTTTGCTTGTCCTTTGCTTGATGTGTGCTTGCCTTTCTCTTCGCGCCTGGTCGATGGCTTTCTTGTTCTCCTTGATGCGTCTGAGGCATGCAGGCCACACACGTTCGTGTGTCTCGCGCGTCTGTGTGTCGTCACCTCACTTCATGGTGAGGTCAGAGGTGACTTTCATTTCCTTGTCGGTGGGGAGCCGGTCGATCATGGTCTGAAGCAGCTCCAGCCCAGTGGTCACCTCAGTGCCCGCTTCACCCTCCTCCAAACTGATGGCACACACACACACACACACACACGCGGATAATGGCGCACTGGGGCAATTAGATGTGTTCTGCTATCACCCTCTCGGCACAGTGTCGATGCCGATTCGCTGGAGGTTCTCCTCGAAGGACTCGATGCCGCCGCGCATGTCATCCTCAGCAGCCTGACGCACCTTGGCCATCTTGCTGCCCACACAGGGAACACAAAAGTCAACGATGAGTGGGACGCCCTGCTCTCTGTTCATGTCATGTCTCACTCTTTGTGCTTGTCTTGACGCTTGCGCTCAAAGCGGACGCCCTCAAACTCCCTGCGTACATAGATGTGTACACGTGAGTAGTCAGGTGAAGGATCAAGCAGGCTTTTCACTCAGAGGACGGACCTCTTTGCATTTGCGATCTGGTTTTTCTGCCACTGGTGCCAGCCCTCTTGCTCCCAGAGCTTCTTGAACTCCTGGTTGCGCTGGAAGGTCGCCAGCCGCTGGTCGCGGAACTCACGGCGGTTCTGGTCTATCATGTCGCCTATCATCCTGACGAACAGACACACACAGATTGTCTGTGTTGTGCCCGGGTGGGGCACTTTTCGTGTGTTCACTTTTCCTTGATAACGGCCTTTTCCTCCATGTCGAGTCTCTCGTCCTCGTATTTCTTGAGCAGCAGGTCCATCTTGAGCTGGTAGTTGGGCATGGTCAGTGTCCGCAGCCTCGAGTCGACAAAGTTCATCGTGTGGGCATCATACTGACGCAGACAGACACCCCTTCATCCCAGACATGCAGGTGCCCCTCCCTCTCTCCCCTTCCACCTTTGGCTTGGTCAGTCGAATCGATTTGGTTGTGCCCATACCGCCCTTGGCCATCCCCTCCTTGCTTTGCTCGGCCTGCCGTTCGAGGGCCATCTTGAGCCGGTACAGCAGCCGTAGGGCGGCACCCCGCTGCCTCTCCATGACGCTGCGCATGGCTCGGGTGTCGAACTTGATCTTGAGGGAGCGGAAGGTGGGCTCCAGCTTCTTGAAGTTGGCCATTTTGGCAGCGGCAGTGGAGCTGCACACACCAAACACAGTGCAGGCATGTGGCCCCCTTTCGTATGTGGGTCATTCACCTGTCGCTGAAGCCCTGGAAGTCATCCTGCTGATGAAACTTGTGCAGGAGCTCCCCGAGCAGATAGCCATTGGCGAAATCATCCTCGAAAGACCGAATTGGGCGTGAGAGGCACACCTCATGCTCCAACCACGAGGACAGTAGCTGTGACATGCTTCGCTGTGTGCTGAGCTTCAAACTTCAAGTTGTTTGCATGCACAGTCTCGGGGGCCTGGGGGGGCGCGAGCGCGCAGCGTCGTGCGGTGAAGGATGGGAGCGCAGCCTACTAAGGCGGGGTCGCCGCAGGCGGCCTCTAACAGGAGGCAGCTCGTCTTCCAAGTGTGTTCTCTGTACAACTTCCCTTCAAAGAGCGTCACGGAGGTACGAGCAGGCCAGCAGATGGATAAGGGAGGCCAACCACGGCCCATGAAGAGGGTCCCGCACACACACGAGGGACCATGTGTATGTCCATTGGTTCTGCAGGAATGGGTGCTGCGTTTCGATAGCGATTCGTCTGTGGGTTATGTGTTGCCAACGCGTGGAGTGCAGTCCATCCCGGTCACGCGCATCGCTGACAGGCTCAAGTGCCAGATTTGCAGGTGAGGGAAACCATACATAGATCCATCCATCTGATCCATGGCTCTTTTCCCTTCATCAGAGTGCGCGCTGACAGCTATTTCTACCGTGAGCCCGAGGCTGAGCAGACCGCCAACTCGAGCCCGACGGCCAAAAGATCTGCCAGAAGTGCAAAGGCCTTCCCTGCGCTCGATTCCAGTGCCGATGCGCTGCCCGAATCATCGGGACGCATCGACGTCAGGACATGGATGGACGGATGGATGGATGGATGGCATCCGTCACTTCTGTATGTGTGTATGTGCATGTCAGCTGGGCGAGGGGTCTGACGTTACTGTGGTGATGGAGCTGGACCTCGATATCAACTACATCGACGCACACCACATGGGTAAGAGAGCAGCGGAAGGGATAACGCATCCCCTGACTGAGTGCTTGGTTGACGTCCGTTGCTTGTCGCTGCACATGTGCCTTCCGTTCAGGTTTGATATATCGTGAGTGGATAGGTTTCCCTAGCGATGAGGTGTCGTCTGCCGCGTCCCCCTCTTCCACGGCTGCTGCTGCTGCTGCGGCGGCCACGCAGCCCTCCAAGCTCATAGATGACAATCCAGGCAGCGGAAACGGGTGAGAAATGGCATGAATGGATGAAAAGCCTGTTCATGACTGCTCTTCTGTCCCTTCAGTGTGAGTTTGGCGCATGCGTTGACGGCTGGGTCGCGTCCTGACATCCCCAAGATGATCGTATCGGTGAGCTGAGACCACCAAGCTGTGCAACAGGGGGGAAACAAAGAACACCGACGGCATCCTGGATTTCGCTCTGTCTCCACAGATTCAGCTGCCGTCATCTCCAGCAAAAAGTGCCCGACTCGCAGAGGGGCTGACATGCACCAACACACCTGTATGCGTCTTTTGTGTGTGCAGTTAGTGATTTGTCCATCGGAAAGTTCTCTGCCGGCCGGTCGGAGCGTACATGTGGGATGGCCGGGCAGCACCCTGCAGACGCCAAGAGTAGGCACTGTCGACATTCCCATCTCCCACAGCAATCGGTACACGTGTCTCTACCTCTCCCTGCTGCAGATTCTTCGTATCTGATGAAGATCCTGGCCAAGTGGGCGGAGAACCAGGAGGTCAGGTACCAGGGGAAGAAGAGAGTCGCATAGCAGTCAGTGTATGGCTTCTTCTTCTTGTACTTGACTGTATGCAGGCTGCCGCTCGCTCGTTGCAGGACGCGTATGAGAGTTTGAAGGAGGTGTCGCAGATACAGCAGGTGCGCTAATGCATTGGATGGGCACATGGATGTCCACAATAGTATGTCTCCTCTCCCTCTTCCCCTTATCGCAGAAGAATCGCAACCTACAGGATCTCATCATAGAGCGGGTAGCACTTCGAACACGCCGGTGCAGTCCTTCCTCTCATTCCTTCTGTCGGTGTGTGTGGTCGTCAGGACCAAGAGATTCAGTCTCTCCGTGCCCAGCTGGAGCGCGCCAATGAGGCGGCCAGGCGTGCGAGCGCAGGGTCTGAGAGGGCCTCGTCGCTCTCCCTCTTCTCGCGCACCAGCGTCGTCAAGGGCAAGACGCAGCAGAACAAACCCAACGGCAAGGCGGCGGGGGGATACCTCGACGACTTCGCCGACAAATACAAAGACGGTAGGCCACATGCACACGAGGCACACAGCCATCCCTCTCTCTACGCGCGTCTCATTCATTTTGTCTTCAGAGGACCGTGCTGCCCGCTCCAGTGGCACCCAGAAGGGCCCGGCGCCCAGCGGCACATTCGACAGTGAGCATGGCCAAGATGTTCCTGCTGTTGCCGGGCCCAAGAGCGACTCAGATGCGCTGAGCAATCCTGAGGTGGGGACGGGTGTGCAGCTGCTGACGGGCGGGTCATTCGGCAGCTTCAACCTCATGAGCCACATCCGGGCGCATCACGCCAAGGGGCAGAGTCAGGGGCAGGTCAATGGTGCTGCTGCTACCGCAGACAACGGCACCGCAGCGCAGAACGGCAGTGCCAGATAGATAGACATCAGCAGTGTACCATGAATGTCTACTTCTGAACGCTGCATGTTTACACTGCGATCGGACTGAGAAGTTGCTGATGAACTGATGAATTGAGGAGAGAATGGAGGCATCGTCAGCTGCCGATGACGGCAAGGAGGCCAAACGCGCTGAGAGGAAGCGCAAGATGGATCAGCTGGCTGCCAAGATGCGGGCGAAACAAGGGAAGGCGGAGGATGACGATGATAGCGGCGGGGAGCAAGGCGAAGGCGATGAGGATGACGACGGTAGCTATGAGGAGAGGCCCAGGCGCAGACCACACAGAACTGCCACCGACGCGCCCAGAAAGATGGGCACAGCACAGGTATGAGCGGCACGACATCGATTCATTAATTGTCCTTTGTTTTCTTTGTATCACTGCATCAGTTTCTATCGCACGGCAACGACCTGAGGCGCAAACGCAACGAGGAGGAGGACTGCTATGGCGATGATGACGATGACTTCATCGATGGTACGCACAGTGAATGGACGCCATTGCATATGCACTCATGGACGCTGTGGTTGGTTCAGATGACGATGATGCCATCGAGTACCACGATAGCGAAGAGAAGAAGAAGCGCAAGAAGCGTGGCGGCAAGGCGAGGGAGAAGCGCCGCGCCGCCACGACCAACAGGGGCGGCCGGCTCAAGCAGAAGAAGCGGCGTCGGAAGGACAGCGACAGTGAGGACTCGTCGTCAGGGGATAGCAGCGATGAGAGCGGGGAGAGCGGGGGCGAGGAGGGCGAGGAGGGCGAGGAGGAGGGAGAGAATGATGATGACGATGTGGATGAGAGGGCCATGTACATGCGGTCGCTGCATGAGGAGCCCGACAGGCGCAGGGGGGGATGTGATGAAGACATCGACCCCAGAAAGGCGTTCAAGAGGTACACCCACTGGCTTCCATCCACATATGTGATTGATGGGCCTGTCTGTCCGCTGTGTGGTGTGTGTAAGGTACGTGGAGTATCTGTGTCTGCTCACGCTGTCGCCCACATTCGACTACGACGCATATGAGAAGCAGCTGCAGCAGGAGGAAGACGACGATGTCGATGGTCAGCCGCTTATGCTCACATATGACTTATGCATAGTGTGTGTTGGCCATGTGTGGGTTGGCGCAGATGAGAATGATGCACCCAAGGGTCGGGCGTACTACACAGTAGCAGAGCAGCGCGTCGAGGACAAGCTGCGCACCCTGCAGCACTCGCAGCTGGAATCACGCTTCACCAAGGACGTCACGGACCGGCTGTGTCGCCGACCGCAATTCTTCTACTACCAATTGGGCCGCGCACAGATTGACCGCCTGTAAACAAACACGGCTCAAGAGAGGCAGGCCTGGGTAACACTGCATTCATTCACGAGAGCGTGGCCGCCCCTTGTGTGTTGTGTGTGTGTGTGCAGGAGGGAGATGCGTGAGAAGTGCGTTGCCTGCCACCGTAGCCGGCCGCCTCCCAGCCGCAGCATCCTCATGAACGGCACCCAATACGACTCTGGTGGGGCAACTGACTGAAGCCAATAAAGCTCCATACATGGATACACACACTCTGCTTTTCTGGCATGTGCGTGGTGCGTGTGTGCAGAGGCGCTGTGGGAGGGCGACATTCGTCCGTTCATGGGCAGGCAGAGCAGAATGAGAACAAGACCACTGATGCATCCAACAGCTTCCATTGCACCTTTGGTATTTATTGCTGCAGAGGCTTTCCAGCTGCCGTGGCTGGGGCAGGCAGCATTCCCTGACGACCAAGGTAAGGCGTCCATCAGCCATCCATCCATCCATCCATTCCTCATTCCATCCGTCAGACCCCTTCAAGTCCGACGATGGTGAGGGCGATGCCATGGACGGTGCTGGTGACCCTGCGACCATTGCATACCCCTTCTACACCCAGGGCGCACGCTACTCAAACCCATACGACATGCAGAGTGAGTGGGCTGCGTGTGGTGTGCATCCATCGACCTTCCCACCCATCCGTCCGTCGTGTGGCTGTATGCCTCTGCAGACGAGTACACGCATGTGGCTCACCCAGAGGACAACGCAGAAGATCGGATGCTCGTCGGTGAGTGAGCCAAACACCAATCCACCGACCCACATGCAGCCGCTGTGTCTGCGTGTCATTTCGTTCAGGGTCGACGTGTGGCGACCGCATGAGACGGTGGCACTACCTGCAGCACTACAAGGCCAAGCTGCTGTGGAAGATACACACCGAGCTGGAGAGCATGTCGTCAGAAATGCGCAAGAAACCTCTTAGCGCGGCCAAGACCGTCCGCACGGTAGGCAGCTGAATGGATGGATGGGCGGCACACGGAAGAAGACACACCACCCCGCACATGATATGTGTCTGTGTCTGTGTGTGTGTGTGTGGTGGGTGTAGTCGCATGGCGAGGATTGGTGGAAGGAGTACGAGGCGTACTGTTCATTTGGGGCGGAGCATGGCGAGAAGGGGCAGCTTGCCACCGACACATGGATGGACGCATGATCCAGTTCTGTAGCTGACGGGGCAGGCGTAGCATTCATGCATTCATGGGACAGGCATGTGCGATGCATGCTTCATGCCATCCATCCCGGCAGTGTCTGTCAATATGTATAGTTGGTTCACGCATATATCGATCACACACCTCCAGCTGTACAGACAGAGTAAGCTAACGGCAATCAATCGAAAACTATGCCCCACCATGCCTGACGACACAAACAAATCGGACCAGACATTCACATGACTTGCCACTCCTCTCTTTCACAATGTACAACTGTGCTTGTCACCCACTCACCGGTATTGGTTGTCTCCCTCACTGCTGATACAACGCCCACATCTCGATGTCGGTGGCGGTGAAAGAGATGCTGCCCGCCAAAGTGCCCTTGCCCTCACGCTCCTCCGGCCCTCGGTACCCCTGCGGCAACCACTCCTTACTCACCCACACGTTGCAACGATGGAGGTTCTTTTCTCGGCCGCCACTGACGCTGTGCCCCAGCCAGATACAGCCCACCCCGTCCCCCACATTGATGGCCAGACTGCCATTGGCCTGATCGGTGGATGGCACCACCGCCTCGCTCCCTGCGATGAACACAGCCTGGTCGCCTGCAGGTAGGGGTATCTTGGTGGGAGTTTCGAAGGCGCCGCTGATGCTGTAGAGCGACACGGGGCAGCTGGTGATCGTGTATGATGTGTTCGTCCGGCTGTGTGAGGGAGCCCTCGATGGTAATGGCGAGGAGGTGGCTCTCGCCGTGGCGAATGAGGATGAGCGGGCGGCCGTCTTGTCGCTTGAGGAACTGTCGATACTGCCAGCCGTGACGTGACGCCCTGAATGAAGGAAAGAAGGCGCATGTCAGTCATGTGTGGTGTGTTGTGGTCTCAGCACGTACTCACTTGTATCGCAGGCTCATGCTGCTGAAGTATGTGAAGCCGTTGAGCCGTCAACCAACGGCGCGTATGTCACTATGTTGGGATCCTGTGTGTAACACAACAACACATGTATGTGCACATGCATGACGCACACACCCTTGTCTGTCTGTCTGTCTGTCTGTCTGTCGCATCTCCCTCACCGATCCCTCCCTGCACAGTTGAGATGCGATGCGCTTCAGCTTCACACACGAGCTCTGCACACACGACACACACCACAAATAAATGAGATGCCCCACATGGAGTCAAAGCACACAATCAATGAGAGTCCTTACACAGGGGAGTATGGCGAGATTTCTGTACATTCGACGCTGCATGAGGTACATCTGCCGTCCTAGGTTCCCCGTCTTCGACGCCAGCTCTTGTTCGTCATCATGCAGATCGACTTGGATGCGCGTCATGTGATCGTCCTGGGCCTGCTGCTCTCCCTGCAGCTCACCGATGAGCAAACCATAGCTCTGCAAGCAAACAGACAGCAGGAGTGTGGTCACCGATCGCATCCATCCATCCATCCATCCATCTGGACATACTTACCTGTACTTGTTGCTTGAGTGCCTCCGTCTCTTGCTCAAGTGCCTGCCGAGCAGCGGTCTCGCGGTCCAGCTCCCTCTTCAACAACCCAGCCACCTGCACACATACACACACACACCACTGCACCGTAGACACTGTTGGTCGGTGCACCAAAGTACCATGGTCGTATGGTCGAGGGCTGCCTGCTGCCGCTCGAGCCGGTCCTGCATGCGACTCAGCCGCTTGTGATACGCCGCCTCCGCCGCGACCATATCTACAATCCTCTGCATACAATGAATGGATCAGAAGCACACATGACTCCTGACATCCATCCATCCATCCATCCATCCATCCATCGATTCACCTGCTGCACCTGGCCCAGCGCCTGCTGGATGTCAGCCATGCTCAGGCCATCACAATCACCACCCTGCCATGAGGGAACCAAAACGGGGAGGCCATGTGTCCCTCTTCTGTCGGCCGCCGTCGTTTTCTCTTGCTTGTATGCTTACCGCAGCTGTTGTCGATTGACATCCGGACCCCATGCCGCTCTCCTCCACTGCCTTCGCCGCAGATGCACCGAAAGCCAACCGATCCGATCCGGCGCAGGATGAGCGTGCAGCCTCGTGCCTGTGCGCCGCATCCATCGGAGGTAAGATGTGGGGAAGGACGACAAACACCGCTTCTATGGTCCATCCATCTGTGTTCTCTCTCTTTGCAGATGTGTGACGTTGACGATGAGATTCGTGCGGTCCAGCAGGAGCTCAATGACGCCAACGAGCTCCTCAACACGTACCGCTCTGTCCCATCCAGATCAGCAGACCATGAAGAGCAGCAGCAGCAGCAGCCCGCCCAGCCATTGCCCACAGATCACGATGCCCAGCCCGGACCGCTCCCCCCGTCCATCCCTCCCCTCTCCCTGCCCATCGCCACCAACCCGCCAGGACACGGCAGCAGCCAGTGGTCATTATCATCTCGGCTCGACACCGCCCTCAGAGACCGCGACAGACTCAGGAAGGAGCGGCAGCGTGTCCGCGATGAATGGCTCAAGCAGGTGCGGGCCCAGTCGGTGCGTGAGGAGCGGCTCAGGGCGCGGCAGAGGGAGCTGACTGCGGCCATGGGCGAGCTGGAGAAGAAGCGGTGGGCTGCGGTTGAGAGGGGCAGGCGTGAGGAGGCCAGATTGCAGAGCAAGTTAGCCAGATTACGCCGGGAGAGGAGGGTGGAGGGGGCCGCCGCTAGTGACCAAGGGGATCCATCGCAATCTGATCAGCACCAGCAACACCAGCAGGGGCATGATGAACAGAAGCGACGTGAGCATATAGATGTTTGGCTGGCTAGACATTTCATTGCCTGCCTGGTGGTGTGGATGTCAGCTATCTCATTGCATTTCCTCTTCTGCCTGTGTTCAGGCCTTGAAGAGGAGCTGAGGGCCAACGAGGCTGCTCTCGCGGAGATGCGCCAAGCACACACAAGACAGCAGGAGGAGCGCCAAGAGCAGCTGAGGACAGTCCAGAAGAACATAGAGGCCCGCATGGGCAAAGTGCGGTCCGCCGAGAGCTTCCTCACACAGCTGAGATGCGAGTACGTAGTACGGCAGGGCCGAGCAAATCGTAAGTGTCAAATGTGTGTGTGTGGTTGTGGTATCAGGCATGCAATCGTCGGTCGACAGATGGAGCTCATGGAGGCCGTGCGCAACACACAGCTGCCGCAAGAGTTTGCCGAAAAGACAAAGGTAGGTCAGGCAGGGTGGATGGCCATTTAGCGCCCGTTCCCCTTGTTACCTGTTTCCACTAGGTGTTGGCGAGGGCCATATTAAGGACGCGCGACGGAATAGAGGAGGCCACCGCCGCCATGCGAGAGCTCCAGAGCACGGCAAATGATGCAGACGATCGTGATGACGAGCTGGCCCACTTGGCGACCACACTTGAGCGGCGCAGAGGGCAGCTGACACACCTGGAGTCACAGTAAGTGACCCACATACACATAAGGCATCCGCAACGAACCCACCATCATCCCTCTCCCTTCATCCATGCCATGCAGGCTCTCAGAGCTGGAGAGTGACCGTGCTCAGCAGGAGCAGCTGATAACCGATTGGCTCGCAACAGCCCGTACCCAGCGCGACAAGATCGCCACGTCGTTCCCTATCCACTCACAACGGCTGAGAGGGCTCACGGGCAACGAGGTGGCAGGCGAGTGCGGCACTCTGCAGGAGGCTTCCACTGCTTCGTTGAGGGGTTTGGAGGGGCTGAGAGAGAGGCTGGAGGGGGAGGGGAGGGAGGCCAATGGGAGATTCGAAGACCAGCAGGGAGAAATGGAAGCGGTAGGGAAGACAAGACACGAGGGCATCAACCCATTGCTCCCTGTTTGTCTGTTGCGATGTGTCTGTCCTGGATGGTCCAGGTGATTGGGCAGATCCGGTCGTCCATAGCTCAGGAGGCGCAGCAGCAGCAGCAGCAGCAGCAGGAGGCCCCACCTGCCCCACCCAGGCGCCCCCTCAGCCGGCAGAAGATCCAGACATCCGTGAAGACGCTTTGGTACGGCACTCATGCCTACCCCCAACAAACACACACATGCCAGTCCCCTTCCCCTTTCTTCAGCTCTCGGTCAGTCCGGTCCACGTCGATGAGCGATGACAGCCGGCCCTCGTCAGCATTGTGTGCAGCCATCCAGCAGTGTCGTGACGACCTCAGGAGATGCCAGGATGGTACCAAGGACGCCATCAAGGCGCTGAACGATGAGGAGGCGCAGCTGAGGGATGCACTGGCACAAGTGGACAAGGCGCTGAGACATGAAGGCGGAGCCAGACGACGAGAGTGTGAGAAGGTGAGCGTGCGGTGACGACGATAGACGAGACGGACGGTAGGGACCCGACTTGTGTGTATGTGTGTGTCAGGATGGTCGTTTGGAAGACCTGGATCTCCAGCTGCAGGAGGTGGAGGCGCAGCTGACCTCCCTCAACCCCTCTGTATCCCTCCCCGCCTCGCACCGACCACCCAGGTCCTCTCGGTCGTCACACCAGCCGTCCTCACGCCCCTCTGCCGCCCCTTCCCCATTCCCGCCCCTCTCTGCCCTCTTCCATCCGGGCATCAACAGCGACTTCGCAACCTTCCTGTCCAGTGTCTATCTGCTCCTGGCGGATGAGGGCGTGCCCGTGTTGGTCGATACCAGCAGCAGAGGTGGCAGCATCAGCAGCAGCAGCAGCAGCAGTAGCAGCGTCGAGTGGTCCGAGAGGCGGCTTCACTTGTCGCGGGACTTGAGGCGGCTGTCGTGGGGTGGAGAATCGTTCTGGCTGGTGGATAGCCTGGAGAGAGTGTATGTGCCGCAGAGCGTCCGGCGGCTGGTGGAGGCCGCCAGCCTCGACGCGGCAGCGAGGCCCGTGATCCGGGAGGTCGGTTCAGCCATCGATGGCGCCAGAGTGACGACAGCACGACGGAGAGAGGGCGAGCCGAGAGCGGCATACCGTGTGCAGGTACGCATTTCATCCCATCCACACACGCACACACGACCGTCCGTGTCCGTCCGTCTGTGTCTCTGTGTGGTTGGGTTGTCAGCTCCACTGTCGGTCCCACGCCCCCGTGTGGCTGGCCACTGACGCCATGTCGGATTTTCACATCGTGACGCGGGCCATCAAAGCCCTGCTGGCCGCTGTTGGTCGTGGCGGGGGCGATGGTAACCCAGGCCGATTCCAGGAGGGGCCGCGGCTGGATGAGTATCGTCTGCTAGTGGACAGGGCGCTGTTGCAGGCGAGAATGGTGACTATGGTGCCACCACTTAGGGAGGGAGAGGGGGAGGGGGAGGGGGAGAGGAGTGGCAGCAACTGACCGACATATACCTGCGTATGGGATATGCTTGGGTGTGGGTGTACAGTTCATTGACCTGTGTGTGCAAATGACGTGGACCAACATGATTGCTCGTTAACATTCTGTCCACTTGTTGGCTGCCAATCATCTTGAGTGTGATGTCCACACACAAAGGACGTACGCTGACCTGACACCCTCTCCGTCGGCCACTGGACGCAGCGGTGGTGGGCACCCTCACGGACAGAGTGAGAGCTTCACACTGTCCGCAAAGGTATCCATACCGCCGGCAACACCGGCCGACGAGAGAGAGAAAAAGTCAAAAGACATACAGAACCCACGAGCTCATTCCCCTCTCTCTGTCAACTGGCCTTGTTGGCTTTGATATAGGTAAGCGTCACACAGCTGTCCCATCCCGCAGTTTCCCCTCCATGTGCGTCCGCTCTCGGCGCGACATAGCCCACAGGCCAGATGATGTCTGACCGACCTGTGCGCTCGACACGGAGAGAAAACATCTCTCAGGTTTATAGAGACACAAAGACAGGTATACATCAACACACAGAGCAGAGCGGTGCAAAAACTCACTCGCCGTCGTCTCATCTATCTCATTACACACTGACCGCATTTGGCAGAAAACGTTACAGCAAACTATGGCCACCCACCAGTCCCATCAGTCAGTCAGTGTGTGCCATTGGTGGCCTCAGCACCAGCATCGGCATCAGGCTCGGGTGCGGCATCTTTGATGCGATTGTAGAGGTCGGGGTCGCCCGTGGCGATGGCGCACACCTCCAGCACGTGGCGGGCTATCGCGGGGACACCCACCTGACACACACACACACACATAGACACATCCACACATAGACACATACACCATGGGAGGCGGAGGGACGCAACACACCATAATAGATGCAGATGCGTACGTACCATGTGTTTGCACTGAGCGAATATGGTGGGGCCGCCTTGCCGCATCTGATTCGCCTCCCTGTCCATCACCTACATTCATCCCATCCACAACCCATCTGCACTGCACATGTGGCTGGCTGGTTGTCCCTCCCGACCCTCTGTCTGTCCACTCACCCCCAGATCAGCCCCAACGGCTTCGGCGAGGTCCGTCTTGTTGATGACGAGTAGGTCAGACTGGGTGATGCCAGGGCCGCCTTTTCTTGGCACTTTGTCGCCGCCAGCCACGTCGATGACGTAGATGATGAAGTCGGCCAGCTCGCGGCTGAAGTTGGCGGCGAGGTTGTCGCCGCCCGACTCGACGATGACCATGGCGGGGTGGTAGCACTCGGTCAGCTCCTTGACCGCCTGAAGGCAAAGCACACATGTACACATCACATGGCTGGCTGGGATGGACGCAACGCACTCATTCATTGCTGCCAGTGTCAGCCTACCTCCATGTTGAGGGCATAGTCTTCACGGATCGCTGCGTGGGGGCACCCACCGGTCTCAACCTGAGAGAACGCATGGCATGGCGTGGCGTCACACACACCCTCCCTCCCTGGCTGCACACATACGGCTCTCATTCGTTCCTCCGGGAGCGCCTTGTTCTTGACGAGGAACTCCCAGTCCTCCCGCGTGAAGATGTCGTTGGTCACCACGGCAAGGGACACCTGCTGCGACAGATACCGACACAAAGCCAGCACCAGAGCTGCAACACACACACACACACACACACACACACAATGCAGCCCGCTGTGTGGGTGGGTGCCGTGCATGGTACGTGCCTGTTTTGCCCGACCCCACAGGTCCGCCGATGCCCACGGTGAAGGCGCGTGCCGACCAGTCCCTCCTCGACAGAGGCCCGTCCCGGCTCAAAAACTCCCCAGGACCCTCCATGTGCTCATGCTGCACACAGCCAGCCAACCAAACACCACACGAGTCACGGAGATCTGTAGATCTCTCTTCCCCAATGAGTCCGTACCTACCGTGTGTCCATGTTCGTGTGAGTGGCTGTGCGCGTGGCCGTGGGTGTGGCTGTGGTTGTCGTCGGAGCCGTGATGGTGGCCGTGGTCCATCGACCCGCTTTGAATGAAGGGCACCTGCGACCAGAGGAAGGAGGCGATGAATGAATGGATGCGGGTGAAGGTACCTCCGCCATTCGACTCATCCCTGCCGCTCACCTTGCCATGGTCATTGGCGGTCTGCATCTGTTGTGTTCCTCTCCCCACATGCGAGCTAAGCTCGCAAACGTGGTGCGTCAGGTGAGCATTGATCCATGGGCAATACGCTGCCGAGCTCATCTGGCAGCCGCGGCTACGAACTCGATGTCCGCACCTTTCTGTTCGAGTACCCAGATGTGGTCTTCCAGAACCTCCTCGCCTCCAACCGGCTCTTCCGCGTCATCCGCTGCCTCCACGAGACCGACGGACCGGTCGTCGTCAAGCTCTTCGTCCGACCGCCGGAACCGCTGCCCTCGCCAGGGCCCGACAAACACCATCTGCCGGAGGATCTGGAGCAGATCCAGCAGCAGCTGCTCGCCATCAAGAGCGCATTCTCGCCGCAGATCCATCCCAATGTGTTCCCCTTCCAGCGGGTGGAGCTGTCCGACCGGTCCGCCTGCCTCGTCCGGCCGTTCTTCGCCCACAACCTCTACGAGCGGTTCCACACGCGGCCGTTCCTGACGCCTCTGCGGCTGCAGTGGGTGGCCTTCCAGCTGCTGGCCGGTCTCTGCCAGGCGCACTCGATGGGCGTGTCGCACGGCGACCTCAAGACGGAGAACGTGCTGGTGACGTCGTGGCTGCACGCTTACCTGGGCGACTTTGCGTCGTTCAAGCCGGTGTATCTGCCCGAGAACGACCCGGCGCTCTTCTCGCTGTTTTTCGAGTCGGAGAGCAGAAGAAGATGCTACCTCGCGCCAGAACGGTAAATGGTGAAAGGGACACAGACGACACACATGCCAGCAGAGGGCCCAGTGTGTGTGTGTGTGTGTCAGTCTGTATAGCTCTCCCCAGGAGCTTAAGAGCTTCAGCCTCTCCCTGTCGGCCCGTTTGCGGATGGATGTCTTCTCGATGGGCTGCGTGCTCGCCGAGCTCTTCTCCGAGGGCACCTCCGTCCTGGACCTTCCCCAGCTGCTGCAGCTGCGTGCCAACGCCCTTGACCCCACCAACTGGCCCGCCGTCACGCGACTCACAGACGACACCGTCCGGGGCCTGCTCGTCCGGCTCATGCTGCAGAAAGACCCCGCTAAACGCACCGACGCGATAGCGTGCTTCGAGGCCTTCTGCAGGGACGTCTTCCCCAGGTGTTTCATGACGGTGCTCTTCCCTCTGTATGTGTTGCTGCTGCACCCGCTCTACCAGAGCCCCGACATGAGGGTGGCTCTGGTCCGCGAGAACCTGCCGGCCATCTTGGAGGGGCTGCTGGGGGCTGAGGGCGGGGCGAGGGAGGAGATCCGGCAACGGGTGGATGAGCAGGTGCCGGAGATCGACGCCCTGACGACTTATCAGGTGTGTGAATGGATTTATGAGTACACGGACGGGAGGACAGTCAGTCGTGTGGACGGACGCGGCGTGTCTGGTTGTGTTGGGAAACAAATGCAGATCCTTCTCAATGCCGCATCGATCGCCCCCGCAGTGCTCGACAGCCGCATCCTGGGGGCAGCCTGGGCCAAGGAGCATACCACCAACAGCAGCGCAGACCACACAGACTCCCAGGACGGCAGCAAGGGCATGCGCGAGGCGTCACCCTTCCCACACCCAGTGCTGGACCAGGAGAGGGGCGAGGAGTTCTCCAGGCGGCTGGTGGACCTCTGGCGCAAGACCGGCAAGATGTTTCTGGATGCCGAGCAGTCCCCGGGCACCGCCCAGCCGATGGCCCGTGACGCTGTCGACGCCGCCAGGGCATCCCTCTACGACGTCTTCTTCCGCCCCTCCCAGCCCCACAACGCACCACAGCCGCCGCCCCCGCCCCCCTCTCTGCACGCGAGGCCGTGTGTGTGCCCAAAGGACGACACCGTGACCATCCTCGTGGGTCTGCTGTGCTCGTGCGTCGCCCACGTCAGCTCGCCCCGGTGCCGCGCAGTATGTGTGGGAATGCTCCGGTGCCTGGCGCCCTACAGCACGTCGCCCTGCCTGCTGGAGCTGACCATTCCCTGCGTACTGCAGCTGCTCAACGACCCTGTGGGCGTCATCCGTGCGGTGACCGTCGAGTGCGTGTTGGAGGCGGTGGGCCAGGTGGAGGAGGTGCCTGCGGGGGACGCCCACCTGATGACCGAGTACGTCTTCCCCAGTCTGCTCAACTGTGTGGCGTCGCCGCAGCTGCTCGACGGCACCATGAGCGGGCCGACCAGTCTGCAGCTGCAACCCAACTTTGAGCCATCGCTGCGCCGGTCTTTGGCGCGGAGTGTGGCCGCTCTAGCCAAGGCGGGGGTGCTCTTCATCGAGAAGGAACTGCAGCGGAGGTCAGACAGACAGTGGGTGGGGAGATAGGGAGAGTGCGCGTGTGACACGTGTTGTGTGTTGTGGTGTGTGTGTTCAGGAGTCGGCTGAGCAGCTCGACCCCCAGTGCATCGGCGGCCGTGGCGGAGGAGAGGACGGATGCCGCCGCCAACAGCGACACCTTCGACGGTATGCAGCAACCTACGTGGTGTGTATCATTTCAATGTGTGTGTGTGTGTGTGTTGCAGGGCGTTTGGCCCAGCTGCGTGAGCTTGTGAGGCAGCTAATCCAGGGCCTGCTCGCCGGGGACGACCCCAACGTCAAAATAGCCCTACTGGAGACGGTGGGTGAGTTGGCGGAGTTTCTGGGTCGGAAGGAGGCGCACAACTTCCTGCTGCCGTACCTGATTACCTTCATGAACGACCCCCACGGCAGCGTCCGTGCCCACTTCTGCGAACACCTCCCGGCCGTCGCACCCCTAGTCGGCGCAGTGGCCGTCGAGGGATTCATCTACCCCTGCTTCGACCAGGCCCTCATCGACCCTGAAGAGGAGGTCAGTTCAGCCGGGAGACCTTCTCTTAAAGTCTTTCGTCCGAGACACGGCACAGAGTGCGTGTGGTGTGGTGTGTGACGGGTGTGGTGTGCAGGTGGTGGAGGCGGGTTTGAAGGGTTTGGCGTCGATGGTGTCTCAGAAGCTGTTCCGGCAGAGCCGCATGCTGAGCATCGCCAGGAGCGTGGCGCCGCTGCTGCTGCACCCCTCGTCATACCTCCGACAGGCCGCTTGCACACTCATGCAGGCCATCGAAGTATGCGAGAAACACACAGAGACGCACGCAGGCAATCACATGGTCGATCCATCCATTGATTTCTCAGGTGGAGCTGTCTCCGGCTGGGAGTCTGGCGCTGCTGTACCCGCTCATCCGTCACGTGCTCACCAAGCGGCCGCCTTTCCCCACACACGGCGCGCTCGAGCGGTACCTCAAGCCGCCTGCCTCACGGAAGGCCCTCTTCCGAGCCGTGCAAAGTAAGCTACCTACCAGCACCCAAATGGACACAACCGCTTCGGTCCACTTGTGTGTATGTGGTTCGTCTGTCCGCCCATCAGCCATTCGCGAGGAGATGTCTCAGGGCAGCGTGCGGCACACCAATGAAGAGGGAGCCACACAGCCACAACCCGCACCAGCAGCAGTCACGGATCAGGAGCTGTCGGCGAGTGACAGGGAGGCGGTGGAGGTGCTGCGGCCCTTCCTGCAGGGGGTGCTGACCCTCCAGAGCTCGCGCTACCCCAATATGCACCTCTACGGCGTTGGCGGCATGTCCCCTCTGCCCGGCAGCAGCCACTCGGAAGGGGACGCACGGACCACATACGGCATGAGGACGGTGTCTCGTGTGCCCCCGCACACCCTCCCCTGCGTGCAAGCCTCCCCCCTTCACGCCAACTTCCCCACACGCGTCCGAGCGGAGCTCGATGACTTCTGCCGCATCCCACCACACACGCCGGCAGCAGCATCTGACCACACCTCGCCCCCCACCATCCCGCCCTCTCTCCCATCCACCCCCTCCCTCCCGCCATCGAGCGAGCCCACCGAGCGGCCCGCCGCGGCCCCTTTAGCCAACGTCAAGGCCAGCACACGGCGGCCGCCTTGTGTCGACGAGAGTGGCAACTGGATCGACTGGCGTCTCGACTCACTGGAGGCGCCCACACCTCCTCTGGACCTGGGCGTCCTCACCGGGCTGGATGGGTCGCCCTACTCGCTGTATGCGCACCTGCCGCCCCCTCCATCCCACCCGCCCCCGCCCCCCACCAGCCACCCACACAGGGACAGCGACATGTCGACAGCCGACGGCCGGGGGCCGTTCGAACGCGCGGCGACGGCCGGGGTGGGCTGGTTTGTGTCCACCAGTGGCGACCTTCTCTACGATTGGGACGGTGAATTGGACCCATCTGAACGGCCGGGAGAGAGGTCAGTGTCTGGCCCTTCGCCGCCTTCCCTCATCCCCGGCATCCCGGGGTATGTGACGGCCCCATCAGAGGGGAAGGAGGCCCGCGAAGCTGAGGGGATGCTCCTCTCGCCCGTCTCACACGCATCACAGCCTTTCTCTCTTGAGATCGGTGCGCCGTCGATCAGCGGCGCGATGGCTGGGGGCAGCATGGTGGGACTGAGCACGTGGCGGCCCCAGGGGCTGCTGGTGTCGACTCTGTACGAGCACGAGGGCGGCGGGGGGTGTCCCGTGACGCACATTGACGTGACCGACGACGGGCGCATTCTCGTCTCGGGCGGCGCCAACGGCCGCATGAAGCTGTGGAACTGCGCCTCACTGGAGAAGGACGTGAGCGTCACGTCAGTCAAGACGTTCGCCCTCCCCAGGGGCACCTCCCTGACCGCTCTGAGGACCATCCGCAACACCAAGGGCGCGGCGGTGGGCGGCTCTGACGGCATCGTCAGGCTCTACAAGCTCGAGGTGGCCAGGGGCGGGATGGCACACGAGGTCGCCGCCATCAAGACCTCAGCAGAAGGATCGGCCGGTGGCCAGCCCTCCACCTCTGCTCTGTCGATCGCGGCCATTCAGCACTTCGACACTGATTTCGAGAGTGTTGTGGTGTTTGCGACGGAGGGGGGCGTGCTGCAGGGGTGGGACCTACGGGCGCCCCCTCACAGGGAGACCTCACTGGGCTTCCACCTGACTACGCCCTTCTCGTGGGGCAACCTCTACTCGCTCTGCCTGGCCCCCGACAGCAGGTGGCTGTGCGTCGGCACACTCGGCGGCGTCATCGCCCTCTATGACCTCCGCTTCCTGGCCCCCATGCGCGTGTGGCGGCTGACTTCAGCGCTGCCCATTCTCTCCCTCGCACCGTGCCGCGAGCAGCTGCAGCAGGCGGGCGTATTCGCTGCTCTCGGTGGGGCCAACAACGAGGTGGCTCTATTCGACCTCGCGAATGGCCGGTGCGCCACTCTGTTCCGCACCAACGCGCCCAGCAGTGAGAGCGGCGAGGGACTGGGCAGCCAGGTGCCCACCCTGACGGACATCAGTGCTCTGGAGCTGTCCGCTTCCCCGCCATCCATCAACGTGACGCCGGCCAACCGGTCCCACGGGCTGCACACGCTCTCTGTGGACGTGATGCAGTCGAACCTCCGCCACGCCTTCCACTCGAGCCACAACGTCCGCAGCATCTGGGCGCCTCCCCCCTCCCTCCAGACATTCATTCTTGCCGGCGGAACGGACAGGAAAGTCCGATACCTCAGCCTGGAGCGGTGCACGAGCGACTCGTACGTCGTCATCGGGGGGCAGGGGAGCGGCGGGCGGGATGCAGCAGCGGCGTCGAGCTCATTTGCGTCCTATGCGGCGACCAACGTCGACAGCACTCTGGTGGTGCAGGAGTACACTCAAGGGGGCGGTGGTGGCTCGAGTCACGGAGGCGGATACGGCAGGCAGGACAGCGATTTGTATGGCGAGGGCGAGATGATGAACGAGGGCGGCATGGCGCACACCGGCCGGTTTGAGGGGCTGGGCGACGTGAGCGAGATGGGCCCGATGCCGCCGTCGCCGCATCACAGGGACGCCATTCTGGACGTCAGAGTGATGAGTCTGTCGAGCCATCTGATGATCACTAGCGGGCGGGACGGGCTGGTCAAGATATGGAAATGAGTAGAGAAGAGGCAAGAGAAAAGGCGAGTAGGTTTGTGTGTGGCATGGATCCATAAGTGCACACTTGGGTGGGTGTGGTACGTGTTTGTTTGTGTTGCATCCATCACATCAGGGGGAGGGGCAGGGGGAGAGAGAAGGGGGACGCTATATGTCGTATCGATCGATCGCATTCATTCTTCCTTTGATCTGTGCAATGGCATGTCGGCTGGCTGCGTAGGGGGAGGCGGGTGGGTGGCTGCGTCTTTCTATCGCTCATTGCCCATGGCATATGCCTACGCATCGACACTGACATATGTAGAATATATATGCTGTATTTTGCGACCACTGCAAAGCGACGGAAAGACGAGCACGGTGCACTACCATCACTCTTTGCCTGCAGCAGCGCCCTGTCCACCAACAGCCGTGGTGCATACGAGAGAGGCAGAGAGAGAACAGAGGACATCGAATAGGAAATGCAGCCAGCGATGAAGACCTGATCAATGGGGCTTCACACATTGGTCGAGAAATTGGATGAGAGGCTGGTGGTTTCGGGCACCGAAGCGACCCGCCAGGATGCTTGAGTGCACACACCATCCCTCATTCGATCAGAGGGCTGTCTGTGTGTGTGTGTGTGTGTGGATGTGTGTGGTGGACACATGCACACACAGCCACCGACTGTGTGGCAGGTAGCTCGTTATGGATAATCCACGCCGTTGATGTGTCCCTTGTATGCAGCCGTCGTTGACAAAAGACAAAAATCCGTCCAACACATACACATACACACACACATCAAAGCACGAGGGGGGTTCTGTCAACAAAGAGAAGAGAGAGGGCTTCTGTCTGAGTCGTCGTGTCTTGTTCGCTTGTCCCTGCCACCCAACTGACATCACCGACATCATCGAGACACGACACGGAAAGTGATGCAGGCAGACCCTCCGTCTGTATCGCCTGGGATACCGCTCTTTTTGCCTCTGTCTGTGCCTGTGTCTGTGTCTGCGTCTGCGTCTCTGTCTGTCTGTCTGTCTGTCTGTCTGTTCGAGCCACCGTCAGTTCTTCATCACGTACTCGCCCACAGGTGGTCAAAAGGGTGGTGCAATGCCAAGTCAGAAAAACAAAGGAGTCAGGCGTCGCGTAGCCAACTGAACTGCCTGTGTGCCTAAACAGAGCCGAATGGAAGGAGGTCACACCCAACTACAATCCATCCATCCATCCATGTGGTGTGGATGGATGAATGAGCGTGTGTGTGATGGTGTGTCTGATTGTGTGTGAGTGTGTGTGCGTGAGTGAGTGTGCGGTGTGTGTTATGATATGGGGCCTCAATCCTTCCACACAGCTTGGTCGCCTCCATCCACCGCCGCCCTCGTGTCGTCAATCGCCGCACCCGATGCCGAAGTCAGCACCTGGTGGGGGACGCTCGACAGGTTCATTACCACTGCACCATCACACACACCAGAATGCAAAGGCGTCCTCGCACATCCAAGTCTGACAAGAACTGACCCCTTGGTGTTGTGTTCGTCATGGCTCCGCCGCTCGAGGCCGACGATGTTGAGACTGAAGCTCCCGCCTGCACACACACACGGACATTGGAATGTGCGTACCTATGTGGTGATGTGCTGTGCTGTGCTGTGATGCGATGCGATCTGATGTTCATCCGACTGACCACGGCGGCCTGCACCTGGGACTTGGCATAGGCCGGCACAGCCTGCATCAGGTCCGACTGCACGACAGAGACGCATATGTGACGAATATGTGTGGCTGTCTGTCCGTGTCTGTGTGCGGAGCCGTACCAGTGCCGGGAGCCCCGCCTGAGGCGGGGGCTGCAGAGGGCGATAAGGCATCGACACTCCCGCAGCGGCAGCGGGTGCAGAGCTCTTGGCCTGACGCAGGGAAATGGACAGTGGCGTGATGTGGTGCAAGTGGGAAGCGATGTGGGTGACAAAGGGGGTCTGTACGCGTGGACGCAGGAGTATCTTGGGTACAGCTTCGGCCATCGGAGAGTTCTGGAACGCGCCAACAAGCCCCTGAGTGCCATGACAGTAGGAGAGAGGGAGACACACATGCAGATTCGGTCATGTGCACACACACACTCAGAAACGTACCTGCATGTGTACGAGTGGAGGGGTTGGGGGTCGCGAGGGAGCCCCCGGCATGTGCATCGGCACAGCTGCAGCCGCCGCCGCCGCCTCCGACTGACACAGTCATAGGAACGGAGAATGCGTGTGCTGTGCTGTGGTGGGCTGAGGGTGGGATTCATCTATGTCTGGATGCCCATGCGCACCATAGACAGGGAGCTCCCGTACGAACTTGACTGACACACAGGGAGAGAAAGAGTGCATACGTCAGGTGGGGTGGGTGGGTGGGTGGAGCTCACTCACCATTGGACTCGTCGGCGCGAAACCAAAGCTCTGACACGGTTCAGAGAAAGAGAGGGACCGCCTCAGTGTATTGGGGGAATGTACCTGAGTTGTGTGTGCTGGCGAGTGCGATATTGACGAGGGCGGGCGAGACGGGGCGCCCGCCGACGCCGACAGGGCCTTGGCGCCACCTCCAACCATACCATTCTGACACAAAACACGCAAGCAAACAGAGAGAGAGAGGGGGGGGAGAGATGAGCACGCCTTGTTCTCCACACAGATGTGCATAGAGTGCGTGGCGTTATACATTCATGATGCTACTGTCGCCAACACGGATCTCAACCTCAGGCATGCCCTGACAAGAGAAGAGAGATGTGTACGGTGGATACACCATCAAACCGTGCTGGGGGATGCTTACTGCTCCCGCGGCCCCCCAGTCCCCGCCGCCCCACTGGCCGCCAAGATCTCCCATATCACCCCATCCCGGATACTCGTCATCCCCGCCTCCCTGCTCCTCCTCTTGCTGCTCCTGTGGCGTCTCAGGCAACACACCAGGCGGCATTAGAGGCATCATCATATCACCACCACCACCACCGGCAGCCGCCGCCGCCTGTGTACACACATACACAAACAGCATCCGTCCTTTTCGTCCGTCTTTCACCCGCTCACCGTCGACATTTGATTGTTGTTGAAGCCGTGCGGCATGACGACCTGGCTCGATTGCTGCCGCTCCTGCACCGCCTGCGGCTGTACACACATCAACACGTGCCTGATGTGCCGTGTGCTCTCTTTGTTCGTTTCTCACGTGCTGAGTGGGGGTGTAGGGGGGGTTGTGTGTGTGGGGGTTCGTGTAGCCTTGCGATTGGGACTGCCCAGCAAAACTGACCATGTGCTGGACAGCAACAGAGAGCAAACGACACCAACGCATGAATGCAGCCAGCCGTTATCCACATCCCTTGTCGATCTGCTGACCTGTGCCCCAGCCCCTGCAGGAGGGTGTGCTGCAAATGAGCTGGACGGGCCACCACCAAACTGAGACACACGCATGAATTTTCCAATGTTCCCCCCACGCCCACCCATCTTTGCCCACCATGGGAGACGATGCGTTTATGAAGGGTTCCTGCTCATAGCTGGAGGGGATTGATGGGAATGTCGGCGAATCGAACGCCTTCACACAACAGCACATATCAGCAGCGTCACACGCACACACACATGGATGTGTCCGTCTGTAGCCCCACCGGTGCAGGCGGGCGTGGCGGGGGGGGGCTGCATGGCACCGAACGGGTTCAGCGCCAACGAGTTCTACAGCAGGGCAGGAGCAAACAAAAGGACGGTTTGATTTGGACGGTTTCCCTTGCTGTTTCGCTGACCTGCGCAGTGGGTATCGAGTTGTTTGAACCGTTCATCGATCTGCTGAAACCATAGGTCTGCAGACAAACAACACACACACAGAGGGGAAGATACACGCAACACCCACGTGGCTGCGCGTATTCCCTCCCCGCCCACTGCCCTTGTTGCTTCGCTGACCGGTTCACTTCGTGGAGGGTGTCGCGGCTGAGACAAGCTGCCATTGGAGCCAACCATAGCCTGCAGACAAACAACACAGAAGGAGACACGCAACACATACATACAGGCATACGTGCGCCTTCCCTGCTGCTTCGCAGACGTGTGGGTTGGTTGGTCACCTGGTGAAAAGCCTAAGACGACACCACACACGACAAAGATGCAGCCGAGGTCCCCTGCATTCCTTGTTCCTCCCTCACCTGTGTCTGCATCTCATTCTGTGCCTGGTGACTGCCGCCCTGCATGATCTGATTCTGAGCCGGCCACAAGACACACGGAGGGAATATTGACGCATGCCATCTGTAGGGTCTGAGGGTCATACTGTGGCTGCAAAGAGCTCATTCTGATGGCGCCGTAACATGTCCGCAAACTCATGCTCATGGCGCCTCCGAGTCGTCATGATCTGGATCTGCTGAAACCTCCACTGATCCGTGGAACTGGCCATTGGATACGCCTGATGCAGAACCACCAACATTGCAATGCTCCCATCATCCATCGCCCCCCCCCCCCCCC
>CDMY01000007.1:67044-90004 GCA_001179505.1 Vitrella brassicaformis
ACAGGTGACACACATTCATGGATGGACGTCTCTGTGCGTTCGTCCCCTTTTGTTGCTCACATCGAGCTCGTGTAGACCGCCAGTCTGCAGTGTTGCCTTCTTGGTGTGCTTGGGGCCGTACACGTCGACGCGCAGCTCGGAGTGCTCGAAGGCCACCTCGACCTTCAGCCACTGGCTGTCCGATGGGAAGCCGCCCGACCGGTCAGAAGCCAACACCGATACTCGGCCCTCGATCGACTTGCGCACCTACACGAGACACACACACAAGGGGAGACGGATGGATGATGGATGGATGGATGACATTTATTTTACACATGCATTTATTCACTACCTGCAGGGCGTTTGGTGTGAGCACGACGGCGTAGTAGCTGTCAGTGTGGTAGCGCAACACCACACCGACAGCTGCGTCGTCGCCAGAGCACTGGGGGAACATGTGCAGCCTGATGCGGCCATCTCGGCAAGTCACGTGACGCTTCACCAAGGCAACGGATTGCGGGACGCCAGACAACTATCACACCACACAAGAGAGACGTGCATCCCTCTCGCCCTGCCTCCCTCTCTGTGTGTGTGTGGTGGTGTCTCATCACATACCTGTGCGAGCACTTTTGGTGCGCCCGCCACGTTCGTCTTGTACTGCCAGTCGGACGTCACCGCCATTGTGTCTCGGTCGCCGCCTCCGTCTGTGACGTGCCACGTCGGCGGCACGCCGCCGCCGAGTGCCGCAGCCATGCTGAAGTAGCTGCATTGAGGCGGAAGGGGCGGCACGAGCGTCGTGGACGGCGCCTCACACGGCGCTGATGTGAAGGCGAGTCGGTCAAAGTGGGCCTGCGCGCCACTCGTGAACACACCCACACTGCCACTGCACACCACACACACACACCCACACACACAGAGAGAGAGAGAGAGAGACAGAGATGGATCAGTCGATGCATTTGGTGTGTGTGTGTGGTTGGGGTGTGTGGTTACGAGATCAGTGATCCCCAGCGACTTGAGGTACGGCAACACGACTTTCAGCTGGCTGGCATCTCGCAGCTTTAAGGGTGCCATGCCGACTTGCTCACAGCTGTGGTGGGCATCTGCTGGCGTCTTGATGAGGTCGGAGATGCTGTGCCCCGCCCGTCGGCCGGCCGTGAAGAGGGAGAGGGTGGCGGCCGTTGGCGTGTGGCAGAAGGCGCGAAAGGGTGTATCGGCGCAGGGCGGCTGGACGTAGTAATAGCCAGATGGGAAGGCCGCATTGGCGGCCGCCTCGAGACACGAAGCCAGCGTCACTCTCGCGCCGGCCGTGTGGACGCGGCCGTGCTCGACCTGCAGGCACTGCTCCTCGCCGATGGATGTGATGCCGCTGATGAGTGTGACTGTGGGGACGCCATAGCCGATGAGGCGGAGTGTGTTGATGCCGTAAAAGTCGTGGACGGGCCGACCCATCACCACCTGCATGGCCTTGACGCGCCTCGGTGCGTCGAACAACAGATCCTGACCAAGACAGAGATGCGACACAGACACACATATGTATCAATCTCTGTCTGTCCGGTCCGTGTCTGTCTCATAGATTGGCTGCTTGCCTGGTCGAATGATTCTTCTGTCCGTGGTGCCGTGCGCATGGGCAGCGCTGCCTCGTACTCGCGGCCGTCGACCGACGTCTTGATGGCCACCTCACCCGGCGCGTATGCCCAGTGGATGGACACGCCCCGCACACGCTTGGGCATGCCCGACACAAAGCCCGTGAATGTCACGACGCCGCTGTCATTGTGGCCGCCAGCCGAACACCAATACCCCGACCCAGCCACGATGCCATTCTCTGCAGCAAACTCACGCGAAGACGAAACACTTTGTAATTAAGCAATGGCCTGCATTCAACACAGAGAAACGAGAAGGGCGTGTGTGTTGACCTTCTTTGTTTCCCTTGCTGACCTTTGGCTGGAGGTCTGCTGCTTGTACGCCCTCGAGAGGAGCTCGCGCCTCACCCCCACAATTAATGAGCTTGTTGGCCAGATCGTCGTGCCCCCATGAAATTGTCATCCCATCCATCATGTCATGTCAACCAGCCCATTCATGCCAACAGTCACCCGACACCATACACCACACCATACCACACGACACCACACCACACCGCACATAAACGACACCGACACCTGTCTGTTTGTCTGCCTGTCTATCCCCGGCACATCAACCAACGCATTCACAAACAGTCGGTCATCACTCGGATGTTAGATACACGCACTTACACGCACCACATGTACCATGCATGCCGCGAATGAATAAATGAATTTGCACCACAGAGAGCACGCAACGAAACAACAGCACACATACACGGACATGCCCCCCCAGACCTTTCCCAGACCTGATGCGTTCGTCTCATCCATCTCATCCATTTATGGCCGCCTTCTGTTAGTTATTTGGCACGACGCGCGATGCGATCGATGCATTCATTCAGGGACGGCGCCTATTGTGTGATGGCCAGGGCAGACGCCCGCCCATACCCGGGTGTGGGCCATTACGGCTGCCACCTCCCCCTCTGCTCCCTTGCTCTACCTGTCCGCCGCCCCCAGCCACACACAAGACGGCAACAGTACATGTCGCGGACTCATCTTCCTCTGATGGCTCCGACAGTAATCGTGTCACCGTCACATCGACGGTTTGCACTTCTGTAGATGGCCGCCGACAAGTCAGCGAGAAGTGCATGCTGTCGTGGTCATAGACGAGCTCCCCCTCTTCGTCGGGCAGGACATGGTGCGCAGGGGTGATCTGAGGCGGATGCCGTTTGCTCATCGGTAGGCCCTTAAGGACGTGGTTGACAGGGTAGGTGTATGGCGAGGAGCCCACGAGGGCCAAGAGAGGCGTGCCGAGATCCGGGCAGGTGAGCAATGCTGGCTCAGCGGCAGCGGCGGGCACGTGGGGGCAGTCGATGTGCACCAAACAGTCCACAGAACGGCCGGCGTCATCGATAACGATTGCCCACATCTGGGCATCCACAGGCCGGTCCTCTCCCTCCGTCACACACGACACCATCAAGGCTTGCTCGTCCTCATCAAAGGCCACATCCATGTGGCCGTAAGAATTTGGATAGAAGGAGAAGTTGCCCGCCGCAAAGCTGTCGGCAGCTTCCATGCTGTCGGCTGTATGCTGGGGCCCGGTGAGAGGGGGCGAGAAGAGAAAGGGGAGGGGCAGGGTGAGGAATTGGGTTGAGGCTGGGATGGCCATCACGGGAGGGGTGGCCGGGCACGTGAAGCTGCCCACATCCTCATCAACTTCCCCACCGAATAAGGCTGCATCTTCGTCTTCGCACTCGATCTGCAGCGGACAGCTGCCCTTTGCCAACAGGCTGTTGTGCAGCTGGTCGACAATGGTGATGTTGACAAGCTCTCTTCGCCTCCCCTTCGTCTCACACAGGGTCTCAAGCACCTGCTTCTGACGCGCGTGGGCGCTTCCCTTGAGTGCGCGCGGCTGGCGAAAGCGAGAAAGGGACGTCACCTCGTACCTGCGAGCGCATCCATGAACACCCACACAGAGGCACTCGCAGCAAGGTTCGATCACATCACACGCAGTCATGTGCATGCTAGCAATGCTTACTTACAGGATTGGGTAGCGTCGTTTGGCCTTGTCGACGTTGCCCTTGAGCCGCCTGCGGTTCTGCGCCAGAATGGCAGTTGTGTTGGCTTTGTAGGGGAAAAGCCTTTCGATGTACTCTGTGGTAATGTCGCCCACCAACCCAGTAATGGTCGGCGCCTGACTGGGGCAGGGGAACGTCGGCAGCTCATCCGGCGAGTCTTTCCGCAGCAGGTCTTCAAGGAATGTCTGTTCTTCGGTGTCTGTGGTGTCAAAGCCAATGGGGCAGTCCCCACCACAGGGCGCAGACTCGGGGCTCTCTCTCGTAGGTGCCTCCTTGGACCGTGCGCCATGACGCGTCCTTGCCTGTTGCGTGTCTGGGGAAGGCCTGACGCCGCTGACATTATCGCTGAGCCAAACGCAAAGCAGCAGGGCGCTGAGAAGCGGCCCTGTCCTCATCTTCTTCATCGCCGGGCACACCAATCGGGTGGCGATCTCGGGCACCTTCTCCGCCAGCCTCGAAGCAGCGTCTTTTTTAAAAGTACAATGCGGCTGACTATTATTTCGTCAGAGCCTCGGAAGCTCATTGGGCTTCCTTGGACCGCCGAGACATTGTTCGATGGGACCCCTCTCTCCCCTCTTGCGTAAGGATGCGTCACGAGTGCGAGAACAACACGTCGGCCAAGTTGCGTGGCGTTAGGCGAGGATAAGGCGAGCCTCCGGTGTACGGCAACGAGTATGGTCGTCGTTGAAGGGGCTTGAGGTGACCGACCGACTCAACTCATCAGAGAGAGATCGGGGCCGGAAGTTTTCCTTCCCACCGCCATTCGCCTGACACACAACTAACTGACTGCACGAGAGAGAGCCCTGCCCTGCCTGGAGTTTTGTGCACACAGCGCGGCCGTGTGACGTGACAGAGTGCGTGTGCGTGTGAGTCTGTGTGTATGTATACAGACAGAAGGGTTGGTTAGAGTAGGCAGGCTACACAGACTGGTCTTGATGCTCTCGTCCAGCTAGCTACTTCCTGAGGCGTTTTGTTGTACCGTCGCCTCCTCTCCCCCTGTACAGCCGTCATTATGGGGTTCCTTGCTTTCCTCGCTGCCGTCGCCATTACACTGACCTGTAACCTACCTGCAACACACCAGACACCACACCACACCACAGCAGTACCAACAACCATCGATTGTGCCTGGTGTGTTGTGTGTGTACGTGTGTCATCAGGTGTATTCTGTCAGCCCAAGCAAGAGGAGCCTCCCGACGGGAAGGAGCTCCGGTCACCTTGGGTGCCCGAAGGCTACGAGAGGGACTGGGAGCACAGCGATGAGTTCGACGGCGACAAACTCGATATGAACAAGTGGCTCTATCGGGAGGAATGCGGACCGGAGTCGTGCCAGCTGCCGGAAATGGTGCGTGGGGGTGGGATATGACGTGACGCCACATACAGACAGACAGACAAGATAGATTGCTGCTGTTGGTCGGTTCGTGCAGGTGTCTTTGGTCGAGGGCAATCTGCGTGTGCAGATGTCGAGGCTTGAGAAGCCAGTGCCTGTCCCGAGCGGCAACTACTCACTCAACTATGCTGGGGTGCGTCATGGATACCACACACAAACGGACCGGAAAGGCAGACAGACGGACCCTCTCTGTGCTGTGTGCCACTGGCTGCACTGCAGGGTGGTGTGATAACCAAGGACGCATTGCCGTACGGCTATTTCGAGGCGCGCATCAAGTTTTGGGAACACCCTGGCTTCTGGATGTCGTTCTGGGCCGCGACGGCCGAGTCTATCGACAAGGAGGCGTGTCAGAGCTGCAAGAACGTCTCGCAGCCGCGGCAGGAGATCGACTTGTTCGAGCATAATGGAGGCGTCAACGCGTACCAGTACAACTTCATCAAGTGGCACCCCGTCCCAAGGATATACGTGGCTGGACGGCGGATCTACCCCGATACGGAAATCAACAAGGAATTCCACGTGTGGGGCATGGAGCACACGCCCATCGAGGTGAGTGAGATGCCCAACCAGTTAAACAAGAGAGAGAAGGAAAGGCGAGACAATTTGAATCTCTCTGTCCGTTCGGTTCGGTGGTGCAGACCCGCTTATATCTGGACGGCGTGTTGTTTGGTTCTGCGGACTGGAACACGATGTATGTGCGTGAGATGAGCGACTTCCACTACTGGCTGTCGGCCATCATCACCATCCACATCACACACTGCATCACCGACGAGTCCAAGCTGCCGGGCGAGATGCTCGTCGACTACTTCAGATACTACAGACCAAAAACAGGTGAGTGAGGCGGGGCGGGGAGCCCACAGCCATCCATCCATCCATCCTATTGGTCTCTCTCCCGCCCTCTGTCTGTGCATTGCAATGCATTGCAGGTCCCAAGTTCGTATTTTCTGAGCCGGACGGGGAGGCGGCGAAGGGAAAGGCAAAGAAGGCTAAAGGCGCACCAGAGAAGCGCGTCCGTGTGGGCGGCACCGACTGCCGCGGCGGCGGGCCCCTCCTCGCCCAGACGCCCGCCTCCCTCACCCGACTGCACGAGTTCACCCTCTCCTTCTGGGTCAAACACGGCAAGCAGGATGCCACGTATGTCCCCTATGTGGGCTTCAGCCGGTCCGACAGCTCCAATGAGGACATCCTCGCCGTCGAGCTGGACAAGACCACACTCGTAGTCACCATTGCTGGCTCCGTTGGCACAGCCAAGCTGCAGGTGGAGGACTTTTGGAACCGGACTGGCGAGGCGGTCCCTGCTGCGCCCGAGCTGCCCAAGCCCACCAGGAGGCGGCGGGCATTGCGGCAAGCGCAGGTTGCGACAATGACTGCACCGCCGCCTGCTGATGATGAGGGCAAAGAGGGGGAGGGGAAGGAGGCGAAGGGCGGTAGCGCCGGTGGCAGTGTGCCGTTGGAGTGGGAGCATGTGGGTGTGACGTGGAGCAGCCAGACGGGCCAGGTGATCGTCTACAGGAATGCACGCGTCGTCACTAGGAGCTCTGCAATGGTCAGCCAGCAAACACACACACACACACACACGCGCGAAGCCACAGCAGGATCTGTGCTGTTCGTTCTCTTCATGTGTGCAGAAGGGCAAAGTCCTCCCTCGAGACGGGCAGGTCACTCTGGGCAGGGTGCTGGCCACACCAAAGTCGGCCCCCTCACTCGTGGGCGAGCTGTCCAACGTCAAGCTCTTCTCTCGCCAGCTGACGCACCGGGACCTGTCGACGGTCTACTTCTGTCTCAACGTGTTCGGCGATCTGGCCGATACACAGTGGTCAACGGCTTCCATCCAAGCGGAGGGTGGCGTGGAGGTGAGCGAGTCCAACGACGCGCGGTGTCCCTCTCCGTGGGAGGGCCCCGCCGTCGCCCCCGATGTGGTCATCCCCATCGAGATGGGCTCCCTCTTCCGGCCTGACCTCGTCAGCGGCCTCCCGTCCCTCCACACCCAATCCTCCCTCACCACACCCACTACGGCCGACACGTCATCCGACCGGCGGCAGCTGCAGCAAGTCTTCCACGGCGACGTGACGCCCGAAATCGTCAACTGCGTCGGGGAGGAGCCGGCGCAGTACTTTTTCCCAAAGATACGGCATTACGACATCAACACGCTGCAGCAGTGGGAATCGCCGTTGGGTGTTGACGAGGAGATGAGTGCGCCAGCAGTGAGGCCCCCGCCACATGAGAAGGAGGATGCAGATTCGACGGGGTCATAGATAGCTCTATGGGTGCGGTGCGAGAGGGGCAGAGGGAGGGGTGGTTTTGTGCGTGTCGTTAGATTGTTTTTTCTTTCTCACGGTGGCATGGCACCCATTCTGCCCCGCCCTGCCCCGCCTTTCGAAGGAAGCAGAGCGGTTTTGCTGGCGTCTGGCGTGTTTTGTAGGCGTGTGGCGGACGGAATTGTTGTCAAGTTTGTAAGGCACACTTCGTAAGTGCACCAGTTAGGACAGTGAGTGGCACACACACACATACATAGATACATACATAGAAAGACTGTTCGTTCGATTGCCTCGCGGACTCGCGACCAACACAGGCAGACAATGAAAGGCCGGCGGGGAGGGAGGGAGAGGGATGGAGAGGGATCGTCAATGGATCTGTTTACGGGCTGGCTTGGTGGGGCGGTGGGGGATGGGTATCCAGCACTGCATGCAGCATTTCATGATGAGAAATCTTTTGCCCGCCTGCCTGTCTGTTGACATGGCAGACAGGCAGGCTCAGGGAGACACGACATGTGTGTCTGTATAGCTTTATAGTAGTGAGTGCAGTGTGCGTCATGTAATTACTGACGGCCCGCCCGTCATTCATTTACGTCTTTCTTTCGGCTCAGCTCTTTCTCTTGTGAGTGTCCCCCGTGCCAATCTATCTATACGATGTGGATGGATGTGTGAAAGTCTCCGTGGCGTTTTATAGCCTCTCGTCTCCGAGAGAGCGGCGGGCCAGCCGGGCAGGCAGGCAGGCAGAGAACGAGAGGAGAGACACATGGCGGTCCGGTCTGTCTGCTAAGTGTATATCACGTCATCCAAGGCGGTTCGCATTGGTTACCGCTCGCATGCGAGGTCTCAGATGTGAACGTATCTATGTATCTATGTATCTGTGTGTGTGTGTGTGTGTGGGCGTAGGTGATATATTACTCCTTGCTTGCTTCCTTGATATTACCTTACCGTGAGTGCACAGCACATGTGTGTATCGATTGCATTGCATTGCACACATTTATTATGGAGGGAGGGAGGCGAGTACACAGGCAGGCAGGCAGGGGCTGGGGAAGCAATTAGCGGTTTGAGTAGCATAGCATATACAGAGCCATATTATATAGCATTGACTGACCGACTGCTCGCACCGTCCCTTTCTCCCTCCTCTTTTATGCACACGCCCATCCAGACATCCAGCCATCTGTGTGCATGTGCGTGAGTGTGAGTGTGTGTGTGTGCCGGTTGATGGGCGGGGTGGGCGGGGCGGTAGACTAGGTAGCCGTGCATGCACCCGAAACAGGAGATGTATGTGCCGGTTGTGGCTGTGGCCGTGGATGGGTAGAAAGATGGATAGATGGACGCTGCATGGTGCATGCGCGGATGCGGGAATGCATGTGTGCATGTATGTCTACGTGTGTGAGCGTGTGTGTGTGTGTCTATGTGTTTGTCTGACCGACCCTGGCTCCGTGTCAGTCGACTGACTTTCTCACCCTTATTTGTTCTTCCTTCCTTCATCTGGCCTGCATGGCATCATCCATTACTTACGGAACACACAAGAAGAGTCTTTACACACGCACAGCACAAAAAAGCATGCAATGCACCACGAGCATGGTTTTGTCCATCCGGCAGGCAACCCGACGTTCATCTGCCTATTCCGCCGCCCATTCAGTCAGCACCGACTTTTTCTTTCACTCTCCCTCCCTTGCCCCAAGCACCGCCCTCTCCCTAGGCCCTCTGTCTTCGTCTCCCCCCAACCGGTACCCCCCACTCTGGGGCCACACATGCCCACTCGGATCGGCCTCCCACTCAGTCTCGTCCGCATCTTTCCGCCTCAGCAGCGGCTGCAGCGCCGATTCTATGTGTTGGCGTATCTCTCGCCAGTTGCGGCCCATGAGCCAGAGCAGCAGGAGGACGGTGAAGGCCACCCAGTGCATTGGGAGGTCTGACAGGGGGCGGTACACCTTGTCATACAGATAACGCCAGGCAGACCTGCAAACAGACAGGGACGGAGGGAGGGAGGGAGTATGATGCGGTGCGCGACGGACGGCGATTGTCCGTCGGCTGTGTGGGTGGGCTTTTGTGTGTACCGTTTCGGCTTCTTCATCCGCACTGTTTCGTCACCAACGGGCTTCTTCGCGTACCCCTTCGTCATGGCGGCGGGAGTGCCTGCAGTGCAGAGAAGGCATGTATATTGGCACAAACACGGTCGATCGATGAATGCACTTGGTGTGTGTCTTGTTTGTTGTCTCACCATCGAAGCATGGCACAGACGTGGCGTCCCCTGCCGCAGGGGAGTCCGATCCCTCATGCAGCGCCGCCAAGATGCTGTCCTCGTCCCTCACACGGCTGCTGTGCACCTCAAAGCCGGACAGGCGGCAAAAGTCATCGCTCGTCGATGTGACTGAACACACGAACCACAGGCAAGCAGATGAGAGCGGTGGGTTCGGTTGCGACATTTTCACTCCACTCACTCAGTCACTCACTCTCTTGCAGAGGGCTGCAGACGGAGTGGTGTGGCCCACAAGGCATCAGCTTCTCGGCGCTGCCTGAGGGGGCGGGGGAGAAGTAGTCGTCCCTGCATGAGGTGTACCACTCATCACACAGGCTGGCACACAGCAGCGGCACTCTGTTGCGCGTCTTGACCTCGGTGCCCACGTCGCCGTCACACACAGCACACCACACGCGGCTCGTGGCATCCTGACGGACGGAACGAACGGAAAGGACCACACCATACGACGTATGAACACCGCGAGATTGATGAGTTGCCTTGCAAAGGTCCGATGCGGTGCCTTCGTCGCCGAAAGCCGCCACCAGTTTGCTCAGTATGCGGTCGGTGTGGATGCGCTGACAACACGCTGGGCGAACCAGACAGACAGACAGGCACTCAACTCAACGAACCGTTTGTTTATCCCACGCAATCCTCTGTGGCCTCTCCGCTCACTTCTCGCTTCATGCTCCGGGCAGAAAGACAGCAGGCCCCGTCGATCTCGAGGCACGTCCAGAGCAAAGTCCATCGACTTGGAACACAGACCTGCAATGCAATCACACACACACATATGGCACCACCCGAAGGACGCACCACAATGATATGAGTCAGTCGCATGCACAGCACTCACTGCTTACGTGTGTCCTTTCCATTGGGTGCTGCCTGCGCTCCCGTCGACAATGTCCAGAGCATCACCGCCAGGGCTGCCTGGAGAGTGCCGTGAAGGCACAGCAGAAAGGATCCTCGCCCGTCAGCTGCCATGAGAGATGAGCCAATGACGATAGGCAGCGCCATCGTTGTCCAGAGGACGCTAATCACGAGGCGCCTGGTCTGCTGCGAGCTCAAAAACCTAGGGTGCTCCCTGAAACCGCTGGGAGCGGTGAGCCGCTGAACTGCAGACTTCAACTGATTTCGTCCGTCTAGGAATGTCCGACTTCTTTGACAAGTATCCCTGGGCGCTCTCCCGGTTGGACGGCCCTCACAGGATCAACCCTCGGAGGTTGGAGAACGAGTCACACTTGTCCATAGGCCCCTTCGGGGAACGGTTACCGCCACCTGATTCGCCACGCGCCATCGCGGAACGCCGTGAGTGATCCACCCCACAGGACGCACCTTACTCCCTCTGGATCTTTCCCGCAATATATGAGCGATTGACTGTTTGGTTGCTGCAGATTATGGCGACTCGTTCCCGCCAAGTGCGCGAGATGCATGGGCCACAGCCCAGCGGATGAAGGTGACGACGCGCATGCGGCCCGGCTGGCTCGGCAACTCGGAGTTCATGGCCACCATGTGGGCGTCGATGGTCATGCCCGTGCTGCAGAGGGACGAGGACGACGAGCCCGTGCTCAAGTGGGTCGTCGGCGAGCAGCTCGTGCCCGCCAAATCGCTGTCTGAGGCGGACATCAGGCAGAGCTACATAGACGCCATCGTGCTGACGTCCCGTGGCCACAAGGACGCCGTGCCCCCCGATCAGGTGCACACTCTCCTGTTTCCCGAGTATTGGCAGAAGAAGGGCAAGGGCAAGGGCGGGGGCAAGGGGGGCAAGGCAGGCGGTGGTGGTGGCGGTGGTGGCGGTGGTGGGGATGGCGGGGGTGCTGCTGCAAAGGCTGCCGGTGCCTCTTCATCCTCATCTGCTGCCGCGGCTAGTGCTGCTGCTCCCGGTGCGTCCTCATCTGCGCTGGCCGATAGTGGTGGCAACGGTGCGGGCGATGGGGAGACGAAGAAAAAGAAGAGGAACAGACGCAAGAAGAAACAGAACACCCAGCAGGTGGGTGAGGTCCGGTGCGAGAGAGGGAGGAAATTGTGGGTGGTGTCATGCGACATGTTGTCTGTACTTGTCAGGTTGCCGAGGACTCTCAGCCATCCGCATCGGCCGGCGACTCGCAGCCATCGGCGCCAGAGCCAGCTGAGAGCCACTGGATCGTCTTAGGAGTGGTGCGTGAGTTAGCTGAAGTTCATCCAGGTCGCGTGTTGTGCAGGTGCAGTGCTTCATGGTGCTTGGGGGGTGGGGTGCTGGTGACGTACCGACCGACCGACCGATGTGGATAAATGTGTGTGCATGGCGATGGCGGGTGTGAGGGAGGGACAGGTTAGCTATTATCTGTGCATGCGACGGATGAGTCGATCAATCCATGTTTGGACAAATATATCAATGGCATCACAACCCAGCCAGTGTCATGTCATGTTACAAAAGTATCTTCCTTCTCTCCCTCCCTCCCTCCCTCCCTCCCTCGAGCATCCGACCGACGAACCAACGAACGAACGACAGACTCTCTCTGTAGTTTCCTTCCCCTCAAGAATCCTTCCTCTCTCATGCGCTTTGCATCGGCAGACACACCGGGAAGCAGCGGGACAGGCGAGGGCAACCGAACGGCTCAGATCGGCTGCCCTAGCCTAGCCTTCTGAAATCCGGTGCATCTGCTCTGCACGACGGCGCACACGAAGCAACGACTGAACTACATGATACATCGACGATACGTCATTCCCCCCCTCTGGGCGCTTGGCTTGGTTTCCGTCCTCCTGTGTTGCGCAAGCATAACACCCCATCGTCATCTGGCCATCGTGTTGCTTCGTGTACCGATGTGGTCGCCAATTTGCGCACACAACAAGAAAAACGATCAACCCAGACAGCGAATTCCACCCTTTCCACTCTTTCGCTTTGCACTCGATCATCGCTGGCTCTCTCCTTCACCCTCTCGCTGCATTCGTTCACTCGTCCCTTCCGTCCGTCCCTCCCCTTTGCCTTGGGCAGCCTGGCCCTCTCCCTCTCTCTCTCACGGACATGCAGGTGTGTGCAACACAGACAGACAGAGACAGAGAGACAGACAGGTCGCCCAAAAAGACTTGCCCGCCTGGCCTGGATGGCACGTCGTTCCAGCCAGCGTCACATCCGTGTTTGGAGTGATGACGCAGACAGACAGACAGACAGGCAGGCAAAACCACAATCAGCCCTTCCACACCCCAACCCAGCCCACGGAGACGACAGACAGCCAGCCAGCCAGACGGACAGATGTACGTCCGGTAGGTATCTTCACCCACGACACGAAGGGATCGGATCAGGAAGCACAAGCATCCAATCCATGGCATGCACCAGCCAGGCAGCAGTTGGTTGGGTTCTCCCAGTCAGGTAGTCAGGTAGCAACAAGTATGAATCATTTACAGTGCATATGAATGCAGCGATGTTTGTCTCTGTGTGTGTGTGTGTGTGTGGTTGCGTTGTGTTGTGTGCATCCATCTACTCTACTAAGCAGTGAGGTAAGTACATGCATTGCAAGTGAGTGAGATGTGAGGCGAGATGAGATGAGATGAGATGAGATGAGAGTGCGATCGGTCGGTCGGTCGGCCGGTATGTAACCATGTGTGTGACGGGTGTGGTGTGATGACGGCACGGTCAGCCAGGTTAGTTAGAACAATGGCGCAAATCACTTTGACTCGCGCAGCCCCAGTCAGCCAGTCAGTCGAGGAGGACGTCACGTCCCTTGCTCAACGTCATCGTCCTCTCCTCTCCTTCCCCCTTGCCCTTCGGGTCTTCCCTCTACTAGTAGCACACACCATGACATCCACACACACACGCACACACGCACTGGAGGGAGGGAGGGAGGGAGGCACATCAGTCACATTGGAAAAAGAACAAACGACGAGTCAAAAAAATCCGTTTGCCCAGTCATAGGTACAGGCCCCAGTCATTCTGTTGTGCATTTCTGCATCCACTGCATCCAGCCTGCCAGCCAGCCAGTCAGTCGTTGGTTCGGAAATCAATTTCTTGCGTCAGTCACGACAAAGTACTTGAAGAAAAAACAACGACAGAAAGAGAAAAAACAACCAACCCAGCAGCGTAGCATTCTTTGTGCACCCAGACAGACAGACAGACAGAGAGAAAGAGAGAGAGACAGCCAGCCGGGAGTGTGTGTGTTGAGTGTGTGTCTTGGTCCGACCATCCGTGAGACCAAAGAATCCATGGGTGGGCGAGTGAGTGAGTGACCCCCTCTCCTCCCTCCTCCCTCCCCCCTCCTTTCCCTTTAACATACGTACGTATGTATGTGTCGTGTTGACAGTACATACAGACATACAGGTGTCTAGCTGGCTGGCTGGCTGGCTGCGCGACGGATGGATGGATGGATGCCATCTAACCCGACCACCAGAACAACTGTCGCCTGCACACAGATCAGACACACACAGCACAAACAAAAGGGTACGTACGTCCACATGCCATGGATGCGCCCCGGTGGTTGGTTGGTTGGTTGGCCACTGACTGACTCACCCACCAGTTGAATGTGAAGGGAGGCGGCCACGGCCCGTCGTACGCCGGCAACGTCGCCGTGCCTCTCCCCCCACCAGCACTCTCACCCCTACTCTCCTCCCTCCCCTCTCCCTCTTGCTTGTCCACCTTGACCCACTCATGTCCTAGAGAGCCGTCACCAGCAGCGTTGGTGGTGAACCTGACGCCCCTGCCCTCCTCTCTCTCCACCGGGCCTATGATCTCGAAGGTGTCCTGGTGGTGGTCCACACCCTGCTGCTGCTGCTGGTGGTGGTGCATGTGTGGGTTGCGTGATGACGAGCGTGACGAGAGCGGCAGGGCGGCGGAGCGGGTGACGTGTGGCACGTGGGGTGGCTGGTCCTCCTCGGGGATGGGGGGCGTCACGATCGTGTCGGGCAGAGTGTCATCAGACGGCTGCACGCACAAACCTGCAACAAGGAAGGACGGATCAGGCAGGCGACAAGCCATTGTCTGTCTGGTGGTCGCAGTGTGTGCCCTCGCGGCTTGCCTTGCCCACCTACCTTGTCCCACAGGGTGCTGGCCCTCCTCGATTTCGATCTCCTCCCTATTTTCCTCCTCCTTGCCCCCATCAGCCGCCCCCTCACATGCGTCCACAGCCTCAGAAGCAGCAGCTGCTGCTGCGGCACCAACACTGACCTCTCCCTCCCCCTCCCCCTCGCCGTTGGCCATGCGCGACGAAGACGACGACTCGAGTGCGCGCAGCTCCTGCAGCTGTGAGGGGCCCAGGTTGATGACGGGCGTCTTGCGTCGGCCCCGCACCCGCAGCTGGCGCAGCTGACGTCGCACAGGGTTGTAGAACTCGGGGTCCGATCGGTACAGCTCGTCGCGCCGCTCGTCCACCATCCCCGCCGTCTGTGGGTCGAACGACACAACGGGGGGCGGCTCACGGGATGCAGAGCCTGGTGGCACACACGCCCAACACAATAAATGACATTGGTGAGTATGGGTGGGTGGGTGGATGGATGGCCTACTTGCGGCAGCAGCGGCCGAGGTGTCGGATGTGCCCAGGCTGAGTGCCTGCAGCTCCGCCAGTTGGTCGGGTGAAAGTGGCGGTGGTCCGGTGTTCTTGCGTGTGCGGATGCGCTGGAACCTGACTTGCTGGCGGCTGGGGGCGTCGAACGAGTCGTCGTTGCCGATCTCCACGGGCGGGTGAGTCGAGATGGACGCGCGACGACGGGCGTCCGTACCTGAACCAAGGAAGAGCCAACCAAAACACATACATGCAACATGAGACAGACGGGCCGCCTGTTATCTCTGTTGTCTCTGCCGACTGACCTCCTGTGTCGGCGGTGCTGGGTTCTCCAGCAGCAGCAGCAGCCGCAGCAGCAGCGGACATCATGTCGCCCCGTGCGCTGGCCGCTCCCTGCAGCTGCCGCTGGCGCTGCTGCTCCTCCTCGCTGTAGTAGTGGTAGAACTCGTTCCGCAGCTCAGCCAACTCGGACTCGCTCAAGCGCACGTACCCTGTCTTCTTGCGACGACGACACAACTCTTGCCGCCGGCGGCGGCGGTCCGGATCGTCGAACGCACTTGTGTCGTCGGGGCCCAGCACGGACGGCGAGCCCTCGGTGAACGACACCTTCCTCGGTATGCCCCCATCGCACTCGGGTGGTCGCAGCTCAGCCGCGGCCGCTGCTGCAGCCGATGTGCTGGTGCTCTCGGCCATGGGAGTGCTCATGTCGGCGTCGCAGCACATGAGGTCGCGCAGCTCAGCCCGCTGCTCGGGGGAGAGGGGGGTGACACCTGTCTTCTTGCGCCCCCGGATCATGCGGGCGCGGAGGTCCCGGCGGTCGGGGTGGTAGAAGTCGGCATCTGGCTCGCCGTCCTCGCCCGCCTGCTGGGAGGGGCCGAATGACACGTTCTTGCCGTTCTTGCCGACACGGCGGTCACGGTCACGGTCGCGGCCTCCGGGGGGACTCAAACCGGGTGGTCGGTGGCGCATGTATGGGTAGGGGTCGTGGTGCTCGTCTGAGGCTGTGAGGTCGTCTTCTGTGGGTGCGAACGCCGCCTGCAGCTCCTCCAGCTGGTCGGCCGTGAGCCGCGTGACGCCAGTCCTCTTGCGCGACCGGATGAGCTCGCTGCGGCGCTCGCGCCGCTCCGAGCTGAAGAAATCGTCATTGTCGTTGTCGTCCTCGTCGGTGTGCAGCCGTCGGTCCTCAAATGACACGTGGCGGCGCAGTGTGGCGCCCAGGTCCGAGTGGCGGTTGGTGGACTGAGTCGATGTACCTTGCCGGTGGTCGCCCACCCGGTCGTCAGCCCGCATGGGGGGCGACAGAATGCTAACGGTGGCGCTCGCCGTGGCCGACGAGGGGGACCCCTCATCGTCACCATCCCGGCCACCCAACCCATGACCCATCTCGGATGGGCTCGAGAGGTCGCTGCTGCCCGCGGATTTCTTGGATCGGAGCGCGCTGAGGACGGGCAGCGTGAGGGGTGGGGGGTTGCGCAGGGTGGGGAGGCCACTGTCCTTGGATGTGCTGTGCTGGAGGGAGCTGGTGCGGCTCATGAGGGACCGGCGCCTTCGGAGCCGGTTGCGAACCACGCGCTTGCGCTCCTGCGGGTTCGGTGTGCGCATTTCCTCGTCGTCGCTGCAGGAGCCCTTCTCGGAGAGGCCGAAGGACGAACGGGACGATAGGGACAGGGCGGGGGAGGGAGCCTCAGCTCCTTCAATGAAGTGGCGAGTCGTAGAAAGAGCTGCACACACACACAACGCAACACACAACCAACACGTGGAGAAAGAAGTAGTCATCAGCCCAGCTGGCCCCCGTGTCTGTCTGTGTCTGCGTGTCTCGCTCGCTCACTTGATGTGCTGCCCAGGTCCAGGATGTGCCTCACGGCCTGTCCATATTGCTTCTTGAGCTCGTCAGCCGAAGGCGCCCGTGGGAAGAGGCTGTCAATGTCGTCCGAGTCGTCGTCCATGCTCGAGTAGCAGCTGCCCCACTGGTAGCGGGGACTGAGCACCTCATACGACTCGCGAATCACCTCCTCTTGGAACCGCACGTGCTTGGTGGAGGACGGTTCGGGACCCTTGGACATAGGGTGGATCGGGTGGGGGTCAGGGGAGTCACACTCGGGCAAAGGACAGCTGCTGTTGGCCATGTGGTGTGAGCGAGAGGGAGAGAAATGAGCGTGACGAACGCGTATCGGTAACGCCTATGTTGACTGGTTGGTTCCTTTCAACTCGAAAGCACCGGGGACGTCTTCAAAGTGACAAGACAACATCCTAACGATCGCTCCGCTTGTTTCAGTTTGGTTTCGGATGTACCGATCCACCTCTCTCCACTCTTCAAGCTCGCAGGCGTCAGGCCGGCTAGGGTGCTCCATGAAAGCTCGCAGCTCGGCCCGTGAAACGGCTCTCTCGAGCTTGGCCCCCTGAGTGCAGCTTTCGCAGGTGAGGATGAAGCCATCGCTGCTTGCATCTACCACGCTCGTCGCCTTTTTTACCTCTCCCACCCACTCACATGCCCACCTCGAGGGTGCGAGGACAGCGTCGGCGTTCATTCCCGTGACGCCCAGCAGCTTCATTCGCAGACGGGCGGCGCTCTTCCATCCGAAGGCAGAGATCCGGCGAAAAGGTGATCTGTTCGCGACAGCTCCGAGCGATGTTTCTGCAACGAGGCCGCCTGCCTTTGCCGGGGGTCTTCGGCAAGCGCTCAAGACGGAGCCGGCCTCGCGTGTGGTGGGTGTGCTTCAAGCCATCGTGTGGCGGTTTCCGCGGGAAATCGGGCGGTTCATCTATCACCCGGTGCTGTTCAAGGTGAGCGCTGTGTCTTTGGTGACGGGCCTGCTGACCAAGGCGTTCCGCATGAACGAGTCGCTTGACACGCTCAAGAAGGACCAGGAGGAGGGCAAGACGGCGAGGGGGGAGCGGTTCCTGAAGGTGGCTGGGCGGTATGTGACGCCTTTGGGAGTGCTGTGGACGGCTTTGGCGTTTGTGTGGGCGCTTTGGTGGTACCCCTTGCTGCTGGCGTCGTGGCTGTTTTCGATGGCATTTGACCGCGACAGGCGCCGGCTGGTCGACTGGGTGGTGCAAAACTGGGCCAGATGCGTCATGGTCAACATGACCTATCAAGTCAAGGTGGACAGACAAGACAGGGAGAGAGGGCAAAACGAGACGACGACATGTTGTGCCTGGTGTGTGTGTGTAGGTGACGGGTTTGGCCAACCTGCCCCCTCCCGGCGAGAACGCCCTGTATGTGCCCAATCACACGTCGTTCCTCGACATCATGACGCTGTCGGCATACCTGCCGGCACGCGCAAAGTACATTTCCAAGGCGGAAATACTCAACATTCCTCTCATCGGTACCGTACGCACAAGCCAGCCCACGTACCGTACCCACACACATGGTGAGAGCTTATGAGTGAGTGTGTGTGGGTATTTGTGTGCAGGTTGGGCGATGCGAATGGCGGCGCACATCGCCATCCGTCGCGGCGACCGTCGGAGTCAGCTGCAGACCTTCAGGGAGGCCGTCGACTCACTCAAGAAGGGAAACAGCCTCATTGCATTCGCCGAAGTCAGTGAAACGGACAGAGCGAAGACAGAAACAACAGAATCTAGGGGTGGTTTGTCCCTCCCTTTTCGTGTGATGGTTCATTGCAGGAGACCCGCAGTGTCGACGGCAGGCTCCGACGGCTCAAGCCTGGCACACTGAGGTAAACAAACAAACACCCGTAGCTAATGGCACGCATATCATATCATATCCACCGTGGATATGGGTGCTGTTTCCTTCCCACTCCCTCCCTCCTCTCCTTTCAGGATGGCTCAGAAGGCGGGTACCAAGGTGATCCCGGTGTCGCTGTGCGGCGTGCACAAGTGGTACCCCCAACGCGCATGGGTGCCACTGGGCATACCGGAAGGCGTCACCTTACACCTGCACCCACCCATCGACCCCACTGGTGGGTGCGTAAAGTCAACCTCCCCATGGCATGCAAGCCAAGCCATCAAAAGATAGCTATCCTTCCGTCTATCAGGTCGTGACGTCGATGACCTTCTGGACGAGGTGGCCACCGCCATCAACAGCGGCCTGCCGTCAGACCAGCGGGCGAGGTACCTCGAGGAGCAGCCAGACACTGAACCACAAGCAGAGGCAGGTGCTACCGCCACTGACACACGAACAAAACCAGAAGGAGAGACCACATCCACACCCACATCCACTGCCCCAACAGCTACCTCAGCATCCAGCACCCCAGCTGATCATGCGCAAGTGAGGCTGCCCGCCGTGTCCCTGTCAGCCAACGATAGCAGAAGCTCGGCCAAGGAGAATGCAGCGGCAGTTGAGGAGCCTCAGGCCGCGCAAGGCTCTCTCGTATCCATGATGGGTGGCGGTGGCGGGGGTGGGGGTGGTGGAGGCGGGTTGATGTTCGATTTCAACTGATGGACTGACGGCTGACAGTGAGGGAGGGATGTGCCAGCAATGCATGCGGATGGAGACACATGATGATTTCGATCATTTTTCGCCTTGTCTCTTGTGTGACGAGAGTTTTTGGTGATGACATGTTGAACCTCTCAGTGGGCTGCAGGACATGGACAACCTCACGCGCACACTCGCTGGCTTCGATGCTGTCCATGTCCAGCAGCTTATCGAGGGGTTCAACATCTGTGATCGATTCGGGTCGTCGGTTTTGGAGCGCTAGTAGGCAGAATGGGAGGACGATGCGAGTCATGCGATCGATGGATGGATGGATGGACTATTTTGTCGCGCATGGGCGCGAGTGAGTGCGTGTGAGGGCGTGTGTGGAGTCGTTACAACCACCCTGGCCAGAGTGGTAATAATGCGATAGTTATCATCATGACTCGTACGTATGTGTCTGCAGCAGGCACTGATACAGGCAGGCAGGCAGGCAGGCCACCAAGAACGAGCGGTAAGGATAGCAAGCAGCATGTAGGAATTTGTGACGACAACATTACACTCATCCATCCATCCATCCAGAAGGTTGAAACTGACACAAACGCACCACACACAGCACAGCAGAGAGGCAGGCAGATACAGGCAGGCAGGCGGGAAGGCGTCATAGCATAGCAGCAGCTGAGGCCAGTCAATTAGCAGTGAGTGAGTGAGTCGTTGGTTGTGTTCAATCAACAGCGGCGAGGGAGGGAGTGAGCGAGTGGGTTTGTTCCAATCCAGCACGCCACACCCCAGACCCAACACCTCACCCCACACACCAAACATGATATCAGTCAGTGGTGCTCCTTCCTCCCCATCTCCCCCCTCCCTCCTTCCTCCTCCCTCTCTCCATCCATCCATCGCTTACGTAGAGAGCGAGACAGACACACGGGCCCCGGACGTGGCGAGCATGTGGGAAAATCGGGCAGCCAGCCATTCGCCGTGTGTGTCACCCACCAGGTGGTGTCTCCGTGTGTGTGTGTGTGGCCATTCCCATGTCAAGGCAAGCAGGAGAAGAAAAGAACCCAACCCGCCTCAAAAATGAAATGTATGAAATGTATGTGGTTCTTTCGGCTGGCTCCTCTCCTATGCTGGATGGATGACGTTGGTATGCCTGCCTGGATGGCCGGCCGCTGACTGACTGCAGAGAGAAAAAAGACTTACTTATGTGCGAGGGAGTTGAGAGCCGCCGACGGCAGCTAGCCACAACACCCCCTCCCTGTCTCTCTCGTCGGGTGAATATGTGACATTCACACCCCCAGCCACGACCAATCAGATGAACAGGCCCCGCTCCGTCCCCACTGCCCAGAAGTGAAGTCCGCAGAGCGATTCTCTGACCGACCATGACCGACCGAATTGACAAACACCCGACGGCCCCCCCATCCGCCCACCCGCTCCCCCCCTCCATCCATCCACCATCCATCCATCCGCAGAAAAACAACGAGGCGGCGGATATACACATCTCATATACAGCGACCAAACCTGACCTAGAGAGAAGGAGACAGAGGGAGGGAGGGAGGGAGGGAGGAGGGAGCGAGGGCAGCATTCGCTCGTCCGTCTTGTCTGTCTACATGACGCCTTCATGCCTGTCTGCCTGCCTGCCTGCCAGCAAGGGTGCGCCTGCCGTGTGAGCGATTAATTAGAGTGCGTGTGTCGTGTGTGTGTGCCGAAAGAAGAAGGGACGGTGGGTGGGGAAGGGTGGGTGGGTGGGCTGGGCGTGATGTCGGTGTCAGGCGCCTGTTCTAAAGCCGACAGGATGTGGCACCCCACACACACACATCAGACAGACAGACTGCACACTCAGGCACCCAGGCGGGCCGGCCGGGACACGGCACGGCCCGACACGGGCACACGCACGCACATCAAGTCGGTCCGCCTGTCTGCCGGTACCCCTCTCTCTCTCTCTCTCTCTCTCCCTCTCTGTGTCTGCACTGCACCCGCTCGCACGCTGCACACGAAGGCATAAGGCACGAAAGCATCCATCCAGGAAAGGTCGGTGCGTTGGTTGCCGGTCCGGTAAGTACATCTGGTCCTCTTCTCTCGTCTGTCTAACTGTGTACAAGAGGGTGATCCACACACAAATCAGTCAGTCAGCGTCAAGTAGTCTCAACAAGCAGTGGCCAGTCAGTTGCCGAGTCAGTCAGTGGTGCCACTGTGTGTGTGTGTGCGTGTGTGCATGCGTGTGTGTGTGTGTCATTCTGCTCTCCGCAGCTAGCTGTGTACATTTGGCGGGCAGGGCCGCCTCTCTGTGTGTCGGTCGGTCTTTCTTTCCCGCCCTCCCAGGAACCGACCGATAGGGGTGAGTGAGTGGTTAAGTGGTTTAGGTGTACAATCAGTCAACAACAACTGTCCGGTGTGCAGTGTGTTTGCTCAGTGGCGTGTGTGTGTGTGTGGTCCCCCCATCCATCCACCCTTCTTACGGCTAAACCACCATCCATCCACCAACACACACACACGAACACACGCACACACACATGGGGGCGTTTGCAGACGGACAGACGGACAGGCAGACAGACAGACGGAGGGAGGGAGAGGGAGGGGGGCGAGGGAGGGAGGGGTGGGTGGGTGGGTGGATGTGTCATCCGCTAGGTAGTTACGATAGAGCCAGCCAGGGTGAGTGTGTGTATGCGTGTGTGTGTATTACGATAGACAGACAGACACACACACACACACATGAATGGTCAATATGAAGACACCCACACATCCACCCACTCACAGATGTACAGGCCGACGGACAGACAGACGGACGGGCGGGCGAGAAAAAGAAGGCGGCGCGGCAAGCCAAGCCACTCGTGCGTGAGAGCGGTGCCTGCCAGCCAGTGGGTGGGTGTGGTTTGCTGTCCTGGTGTGTCTGGTCTGTCGTGTGTTGTGTGTGATGCCATCCATCCCTGTCCACTCAGAGGCGGGTTTCCACCATCGAGCGAACAGTGAGTGAGCGGTCATTTCGCAAGCAAGCAAACAGCCGGCCAGCCACGCGCAACGCAACACAACACAACACAAGGCAAGGCACCACGGGACGGACGGCAGAAAAAAGGGTGGTCAGCAAGACAAGAAAGAAAAATCGGTCTGTCTGTCTGTCTGTGTGTCGTCGGTGTGTTGTGTGTCGTGTGTGATGTGCCGTTGTGCGGTGTGATGCCCTTCTGTCTGTCTGTGTGTCTGTGTGTCGGTGAATGAGCGGTATCCTCTTCTTCTTTTCTACAATCAATGAGGGTTATTGCCCGGCTGCCTGGCGAGTGGATGGCATGCGATTGATGGTGGAGAGAGAGGGGGTGAGGCCGTGCACGGGCCCACCCCCCACACCACCACCACCACCGACACATCCCCTTGACGCACCAGGCAGGACGGACAGTGTCCAATTCAGCTAGGCTCGTCACCAATCAGTCAGTCAGTCAGCCAACTGCCCATCCATCCATCCATCCAGGAAATAAGCACATACACTCAAACAAACAACAACGGCCATCCAGTCAGTCGGCAGGCAGGCAGGCAGGGGAGAGAGAGGGAGGGAGGGAGGGAGGGAGGGACAGAGAGGGAGAGAGAGAGAGTTCTAAAACAGATGGATGGCCCAACCCACCGACCAACCAACCAACCAAGCC
>CDMY01000007.1:90304-107041 GCA_001179505.1 Vitrella brassicaformis
CCCCCCGCCCATCCATCCACCCATTCAGCCATTCACCTACGCTGTGCTCTTCTTACATCGAGACAATCCAATCCAGCCGGAGCACACACATACTTCGCCACCCCACCACTCACCCCAACCCACCGACCCACCACCCCAACCCAGGTATAGAAAAGTCAGTCAGACACACAGCCGGACAGCCAGACGGTCCACCAACGCACCCCTCCCCTCCCGGCCCTCCCCTCCCTCCTACGCATTGCGCGCCTGAGGAGAGAAGAAGGTCAGCAGTGAGCCGAGGGGGCCGTGTCCACCGTGGGGCGGCCCCGCCGCACCACCCGCAGCAGCAAACGCAGCGTGTTGCTGCTGCTGGTGTGGGGTGGGGTGCGGAACGGGCTGCACCATCCCGGCCATCCCCACCCCCACCGTCACCCCCGCAATGCCACCCGGCCCGCCGTGCTGCTGCGGCTGCTGGGGGATGCTCTGCGTGGGTGTGGGTGCCACCATCGCCGGTGGCCCGTCCGTACCCGCACTGGGGAAGTAGGCAGGCTTGCTCTGCGGGACGACGGTAGCGTTGGTGGCGGGTGCGGGTGGTGTGGGTGTGTATGCGAGTGGGCCCGACCCGAGCCGGCCCCATAGTGCGGATGGGAGACCGGGACGCATGGGCGGCGAGTAGGGCTGTGTGTGAGCGGTGGGTAGCTGCGGCGAGTAGGGCATCATGACGCTGGGCGGGAGGGCGGTGGTCTTGTCATGCGCCGTGATGCTGGGGATCATGTGTGGCGCCAGAGCCAGATACGCATTGGCGGCACTGGCGTCGCTGTGCTCCACCCCCATCATGGCATGGTCACTATCGCTCGCTGCTGCCGGCCCACCCCCGCCCCCTCCCTGCCCCCCTCCCCCACTGCTGCCGTCATTGGCCTGGCTGGGAGGGTGCGAGCCGTCGCCGCCCTCCATGGAGGCGTCGGGGTTGCCGTCGGTCTGCCCGCCGCCACCATTGCCGCCCCCACCGCCACTGCCACTGCCGGGATTGTTGTTGCCGCCCGGCGCGGGGGCATCCGAACCTTCAATGGGCACATCTGGGGAGTGAGTGGGGTGGGGTGCACAGGCGAAATGGTCATGTGGTGTGGATGAGGACCTGTGCGGTGCGGTCTGTTTCTGTTTGTGTGTGCGTACCTCCGGGATTTTCTTCGATGGATAGCGAGATGGCACTGCGACCAACCTGCACCGACACGGGCGCTGCAACCACACACACAGACAGTCAGACGTATTCAAGAAAACATGGAGTTCCTCTCTGTATGTGTGTGTGTGTGTCCGTGTCCGTGTGTGTGTGTGTATGGTCGCTTACAGTCTACGTCTACGACGTGTGACTTCCGAATGGCCACGAGCGTCCCAAACTTGGAATTGTGATCCTCCAACACAAAATTGTCTGACACACATCATCCACCAGTCATCACATCAACCAACAGACACACACACACACGTCAAGCTTGACGCCCATCGCCATGTGGGAATGTGCTGTGCGGTGGTGTCCAGTAAGTATACCGTTGACGAATCGGATGGTGGCGTGATATCGTGATATCGACACATCGGCTATGCGCACGTCGGACTCGTGCCCGCGACCCTACACAGCACAACCACAACACAACACGGTGTGTGTGAGTGTGGGTGTGTGTAGGGAAGGAAGATACCAGTTTGAGTATCTTCTTCTCCGCCATGCTGATCACGTGCAGCCCCCGATTCTGCTGCTGCTATCACCAACACACACAGACGCATACACACTGATGAGTGAGTGCTTGGTTTCTCTGTCTCTCTGTGCGCGTGTGATGTGCGTATGGGTGTTACATATCCGTGCCTGCGAGGGGCTGACGAGGTTCTCCAGTACGATGAACGGCGGCTGAGTGTTAGGCACCTGGACTATCTGCAACTTCTCTGTGGGCCATCGGTGGGGGTGGAGGGTGGGAGATGACAGACACGCATCGCATGGCACACAGGAGTGGATGTATGTTATGTGTGCGGTGGTTGTGTGTGGTGTGTGGTTGTCTTGTCTTGTCTGTGGCTGTGTGTGTCTGTGTAGGTTACCTACCTCCATTGGCCATGCCGGCGGGTGGGAATGCGGTTTTGCAGAGCTCGCACTGCTGCTGCTTGTAGAAGAACGTGCTGCCGCTGTTGTCAGACTGCTGCACCAACACGACACATACACGGAGGGAGGGAGGGAGGGAGGGATGGATGGGACGGATTAACACACAACACAACAAAACACAACACAACGCAAGGCAACGTGTCGCGTCCATCCATTATGGATGTGTGTGGCAGTCAGTGCCATGTGTGTGCATGTCATGTGGTGACTGACGCCGTTGTTCTGCAGCCGTCCTTTGATCCAGTGGCGCAGGCAGTTGATGTGCACAAACTTAATCGAACCTGACAGACACGAACAGGCAGGCAGGCACCTTGCTTGCCGTGCGTGCGATGCTTGCTATGGATGCTATGCTGTGGGTACCCACCCTTGCATTCGCACGGTGCGACGAGTGGGTCGTCCTCATTGGGCCCCTCCAACAAACAGATACGGCACTGCATCTGCTTCAAGTCGTCACTATACCACGACACCGACACACACAGAGGGAGGGAGGGAGGTGACACGACACAAACACGACAGAGACATTGCACCGAAGGTGGGTGGTGAGACGGCAGGCAGGCAGGCAGGTGCCCAAGCTGAGTTGGGCTCACTCACTCACTCACCCGGGCGCGCCTCCCACATCTGGCACATCGCTATCGTCCAACCGCAACTCCTGCACACAACACACACACACACACACGTGGTCGCCTTAACCTGTGTGGAAGTCTGGTGTGGTCCCTTGCGTACTCTGCTCACCGGCTGCACGTCTCCGCTCTTGACGCACTGCCGCACGCGTAGTTTGAATCGTCCCAGTTTGATGACGTCGTTCTCCTGGATGATGTGGCCCGTCGGCTGCAGGTCCTTGACAATCAGCCACAGCTTCTTCGGGTTCGTGCTCTGCGATCCCGAACGCTCAGCCGGAACCACCTGAAACTTGCCTGCAGCCAGCCAGCCACACGACACACACACAACGCAACATGCCAGGTGGCGGTGCGGAGGGACGTGCCTTCGTATGCAGATGCGCGCGCGCGCGCGCGTGTGTGTGTACCATTTTTGTCGGAAACGAATCTGACTAGGTAGTCAGCATTTGTGGGGTTGGCGACGCCCTCTGGGATGAGCTGGATGTCGGTGCCGCTACGGAAGGCCTTCATGGGCCGCTGGATGTAGAAGGTCTTGGTGTTGACGTGCCGCGCCTCATAGTCAAACAGGTCGTGGCTATCACGCGCCCAGGTCGTCGTCGTCACCTTCAAACTGAATGACACACACACATCCATCCACCACGGACCGGACAGAGATTTAAAGCGGCAAGGAACGAACACACATCACATTGCCCCCCACCGACACCCTCGCGGCTCTTTTCGCCCCTCTGTGGCTCACGTGGGCATCTCTCGCTGCTGCTGTTGCTGCTGTTGCTGCTGCTGCGGCATTTAGAAACAAACAACGTCCGTCACTTCCAAACGAGCCGGTGTGCCGAGAGGGCGACACACTCAGGGAGGGATGGACCTCACAGCACACCACAGCACAACACACACGAGGGTCGACGGGGTCTCGCACTCTCGTCCGTCGTCCGTCAGGCCGTGCTGCCGTCGGCAGTGTGGTAGTTTGTCAGAGAGAGGGTGAGGTAGAAGGTGAGATAATCAGGCAGGTGTTTGGAGGTGAGGACCTCCGTGACGCTCACCACATCGCACCGCCCTCCTCAAAGTTTCACAAGGTGCGAGTTCAAGACCGTCGAGTGGATCGCTGTCGAGGATTCGAGAAGGGGTTTAGATTCTTCCTTAAAAGAACCACGTTCCTGTTGTCGCCTTTGCAAATGCCTCCTTCGGTTGAGAGACCGCAACGCCCACGACAGGACCGAAGAAGTTGATGCAGCTGTGCAAGGAGGGGCGGTGGCGGCTGTCCTGGTGGTAGTAAGGCCTCTCGAGGCTTATCGACGTCTCAACTGCACTTCTGAGCGAGGAGGGTGATATCGCTCGTCTGTCCGTCGGTCAAAGCAGGAGTGAAGCGAAGCAATTCGAAGCGCAGAGTGTTGAGTGCGTCTGAGAAGTGGCTGTCTGTCTCTCTACTGACTGTCTGAGTTAGCTGGGACACACTGACTGACTGGTGGTGCGGAAGGAAGAGGCAGTGAATGAGATTAAACCAGCAGTCAGAGTCAGATGGCACATCACATTCGTATGTGCACAGCAGACAGACAGACACACATGAATCAACCATTCATTTAACATCCCCACAGCACAGCCAAAGCCAGACCACCTCCACCCAAGCCACACGCACCACACGCAACGCATCGCATCAATCAATCGTCACAACGCCCGCCACGTATGTGAGCTGCCTTCTAGGACGCACAATGGCTGGCTGGCTGGCTGATCCGCATCGAGGCACGTTTGCATCACCGACAGTGTCAAGACACCATTATGCAAGGCAAGGCACGTGTCTGTCTGGTTAGCTAGGGCGGCACTTGGGGGTCGGCAGGAGGGGAGGGTTGGAAAAAATCAGCCAGAGGGTACAACGCATGGCACGACGACTGCACACAGACACACACACACACACACACACGAACGATGACAGCGACGTCGCCATAGACAGGCAGGTACACAACACACTTTTCTCATCATCACCTTGAACGTGTCGGCGTATGATTGCAGCTGGGGCTCTGCCTGCAGGAACTCAAGCATCTTGATGCAGTCCTGTACAGCACAGCACAGCACAGCACACACACATCCATCCATCCACAACAGACAGCACAGCGTCAGGTCAGGGATGCATGTGCCGGCACGGTAGGTGCGGAGGGTAATTAAGGCGCTACAATGTTTGCTTACCCTGAGTGTGCCATCCCTTGGACTGAGTGTCTCCAGGATCCCCTTGCACAGCGCACTGTCACCCGACAGACGCGCACCGCCATTCCTCAACACACACAAACCTAAGAGAGCACAGAACACACACATACTCTCGATATATCCGATCCACACACAACCAACCAATTGCACACCGCTTTCTGTCTCCCTGCCTACCGGCTCTCTTCATCTTGATCGACGGCGCCGCCCCCAGCTTCTCGGCTGCAGCCGTGGCGAACCTAGCCCCCGCATCCCTCAGCTGATCCACAGACATACCGCCCCCATCGCTGGCTGCTGACGGGGCGGGGAGGAATGGCGGCGGTAGGAGGGGCGCCAGCTCGCTGACCAGCACGGACCGGACCTCATCTGAGAGGCCGGGAGGGGGGGAGGGGGCGGGAGAGGGAGGAGGGGCGTCGGTGTTTGTCTGGTCGGCATTCACGCACACTACAGATGGATGGGGACAGACAGCAGGGATGCATATGGCCAGTGTGGTGTTATAGGGATGGAGTCAGGTGGGAAGGTGGGTGGCCCAGCTGGCTGACTGACCATTATGTGTGAAGTCAGCGAGGAGTGGGGCCAGCTTGTGGTTGAAGGGGTCGCGCTGACAGAGCTCCCACAACCGACGAAGCGCACGCAGCTGCAGCAAGGGCATGCCTGCACACACCCACACCACACCACACCACATTGCACCACGTCCATGTGGTCGCTGTGCGGGAGTATGTTGTCGCGTTGCTGACGTACGTCTCGTCTTGTGAAGTCTGTAAGCGAGTGCATGTGTCGTTGGGTCGAGGCTGCAGTGCTCCTGCAGTGTGGCGGCGATCTTGGTGGCCTCCTCTATGGGATCCTTCTCAATCAGCTTGGCGCCGTGGGGGTCGTCGTCGACACGACGCTTGCCTGTAGATGGGGGGGGACACACGACACACAGAGACATGGCCATCCCTTGTGTGTGCGTGGCGCGTGTGTCGGGGCCCCCCCTGCTCACTCACTTTTGACTTGTGTGGTTGTTGCAGTCTTCTCCTCAGCGGCACTGCTCGACGCCTCCGCCTTCTTGGCCTGCATGCCATGGCATGGGCCAATGAATGCATTAACCGAAGAACACCATATATAGGATGAACGGTTTTCCTGTGCCCCTCTGTGTTGTGCTGTCTGCCTGTCTCACCTCTTTCTTGAGTTTGTTCTTGAGTCGTTTCCTCTCTGCCGGCGTGAGTGCCTCCTCCTCGGCCTTGGGGGCCTCGCTCGACTCGCTGGCACCAGGCTTGCCCTGACAGACAGACAGACAGATGCGCGAACAGAGGGCGAACAGAGAGGGATATGAGTCGTATGTGTGTGGGGGGGTGGGTGGAGTCTGTGTGTGTCACCTTCTCTGAGTGGAGGAATAGGTAGAGGTCGATGAGCTGCTTGGCGGCTCGGCGGAAGAACCTGATGGACAGAGAGAGGAGAGAGAGACCCGAACACGCGTGCATCCATTCACTGCCTGCCTCGCTCCAGTAGTTGTCACTCACTTGTGTGAGTAGAGTCTGTCCTCCATTCTGAGGAAGGACAGGTAGGTGCGGTTGCTCATCTTCCGCTGACAGTATCCGTGGAAATCAAACTGATATATGTCACAAACACACACACACACAGACACACACATACACCACAACACATTGCATTCATTATGTGTGGCGGGGTCGGGGGGCATGTGTGTGTGTCTTGTGCCGTGCCATGCCTGGTCCTCTCTGAAGTCGTTGAGGTGGTTGACGATTCGGTGGAAGTTCTTGAGCGCCCGCGCATAGTCATGCACACGGCGATACGCACGACCGATTTCATACTCAAACCTGACAGCACAGCAGTCACATAATATCTCAGACTGACTGTCTCTATCTCTGTGTGCCTCTCCTACCACATGCACTGCATGTCGAAAAGGTTTGGCGTGGCGTCGCTGTCCTGCTCCTTCGAAAACAACAGAGCCGTCGACAGCGCCTTGACACACACAGAGAGAGAGCCACACACATTCCCATGAGTAGGCTGCCTACCGCACGTCAGTCTGTTTGTGTGTGTTGTCGCCGGCCGGACTGACCTGTTGTGTCTTGTTGATTCTGAGGAGGTATTTGACGCTCTTGGTGTTGAGGAACCGATCGGCCAAGTCCAGCTGGCGAGCCTGCACGAGCACGGTAGGGAGGTCCCGCCTTCGACATGCCATGTCTCTTGTGTCTGCCTACCTCTTCCGCGAGCTCAGATGCCCTCTCGAAGGCGCCTGCGTGTTTGCAGATTCGCGCCTGCACCGACAAACACAGATGCGCACATGTGCGCGACCACGTGTGCTGTGTGTGTGTAGCTAGCTACCTACCTACCTTGATGGAGTACAGGTCGACGAGCGTGGGTGTGTGTTGGATGGCCTTGTCGATCCACTCGAGGGCCTCAGACGTCCTCCCCATGTAGTCGGCGTGCTGGGCCAGAATCGTCAAAGTGAACAGATACGACAAGGGAAGCTCTGCACACAACACGCCCAACACACACGAGTAAATCACGGAACAGACTTTGTTTCACTCACTTCACCTGCTCTTATTTTGCCTTTCTTGCGTGCCTTGCCCACCTTCTTTCGGTGTGGCGTTGTTTGCGTCACCGGCATCGGTCGGCAATCCTGCTGGCGGTCCGAAAGTGGAGGGTGTGGCCTCGAGGCTGCGCAGGTATCCCGTGAGCAGCTGCTCGACGAAGGCCCCCTTCTCTGGCGTGTAGAAGCACTTGAGCAGGTTGAACAGAGACGGGATGCCCTTGCGGATGCGGGGACGCAGATACTCATCCAGCCTGACAGACACGGAGGGAAACAAACCGGAGTGTGTAAGCTTAGTAGATGCGATGGATTGGGGATTTTGCAGGTAGGTAGGACCTTTTGGCGAATCTGTCTCCCTCTGTGAAGTAGAGCGGCAGCCTCCGGACGACATCGCTCTTGGGGTACTGTTGCCTCAGCGCGTCATAGAAGCCGCACACCCTCTCCTGCTGCTCGTCCGTCAGCCGACCCACACACTCAAACCGCCGACCCGACACGGCCTTCCTCCTCTTCCAGTGGGGCCGGTGGTGGATGTCGTCCGTCCCATCCAGCCCCTCCCCACCATCACCCCTCCTGCCTGGCCCACCCTCCAGCAGCTCGCTGGGCGCCTCCAGCCACCCACACAAAGGCTTGCCCAACGGATGGATCGTCTTGGAGAACAGACGTATCCGCCCGACAGAGAAGGGTGTGGGCGCAGAGTGCCCGGAGGTCTCGCTGCCCTGCCCGGACGCGTCTCGTTGTGAGTCGCTGTCTGGGGCGGGTGCATCGGTGGACGGGGTGGGGGGCGGCACCATCGACTGTGGGGATGCTGCTGGGGGTGCTGTTGGCAGGCAGTATGAGAGGTTGTCGCACTCCTTGGCTGCTAGGGCGGGGGGTGGCTGCTCACATTGGGGGCCGTTGGGTAAAGCCTCACGCACCTTCTTCTTGGCCCTGCCTTTCTTCTGCTCACACAGCACACACAAAGAGGCGGAATCCACGCCATACTTGGGCGCCAGGTCAGGTGTGAGTCGTGGGTACCTTGCTGTCTGGCGGTTGGACGGGGTCGCCTGGCGGGGGGGGCGGAGGGGAGATGTCGTGCAGCTGCACCGTGGCGGCCTGGAGGCCCAGGGCATAGTCTTCATGCTCGGGGCAGGCCTTGAACAAATGACTGAGCCGACAGTGACAGGCAGTTGTGTTGTTCAGGCAGATTATTTATGATCGGTCGGGTGTGTGTGTGTGTTGCGGACGGACGTGTATGCGGCATGAGCGTCGTCGAAGTTCCTGAGGTAGAGGGACAGCCGGCCAACCGTCTCGTAGTAACCCACTTTGTCAGGACACCTCCTGGGTCAACACAACACATACACATACACAGACACAGACACATACACAGACACAGACACAGACACAGACACACAGAAAGCCCTCCCTCCCTCCCTCTAATACCCTTCTCTGAGTTGTTCTGTGAGGTAGTCGATGGCCTCCTCATACCGGCCGCTCTCCTCCAGCACCATCGCCTTGTACATGCTCACCTGACAAGAACAGCATACGACAACCAGATCAGGCCAGGCACACAGGCGTCTACCCCGTGGCCCACCCATCCATCCCCTCTACCTCTCCTGCATCGTATGCGTCGATGGACTCGCTGTCGTCTTTGAAGGTCTTCTCGTGTTCCTCCAACACACCCACTGCCGCGTCAAGCGACCCGCACTGACAGACAGATACACACACAGGCAGCCAGCCAGCCAGCCAGGCGGGCGACTGTGTGGGCTCGGTAACAAACACAGAACGACTAGGCGTTGACTGACTATCGACACGTACCAGGTGGTGTGCGAGAGCGAATGTGGTCCAGTTGAAGCGGAGGGCGGGCTTCAGGCTCAGCAGTTTACGACGGGTCTCGCGAAACCCCTCCTGCAGATCAGATAGACACGCAAGCACGTCAGTCACTTCTCTCCGTCTGTCTGTGTGGCTGACCGACCAGTTGTCTGATGTGTATTTGGAGGTTGGAGAGGTCTCTCATGATGGTGAAGTTCTCAGGCTCGATGCGGAGGGCCTGACGGTAGCACTTGGCAGCCTCCTGGTAGTCCCTGCGACACACACACACCCACACACACACAACACATCAGCCACAGCCGACGGACGGCATGCATCAATCTGTGTGACGCCCAGTGCGGAGTGGTGTGTCCGCCGCTTACTTGTCCTGTCTGTAGAGGATGCCCAGCGCATGCCAGCACACCTGACTCTTGACGTCGCAACGCAGTCCCTTAACACACACGCAATGAGGAACAGCAGCCTCCGGTCAGCACCTTGGCATCTCATCTGCTCGTCTGTCCATCCACCTTTTTGCATAGTTCGTATGCCTGGTCCTTCTTGTCCATGTTGCTCATGGCGAGACCCTTCATCGACAGGGTCTCTGTCACATAGTCACACCCTGGATGCTGCTTGCAATGCGTGTGAGTGTGGGAGAGTGTGTGCTGACCTCCGTGCTCGGGGTACTTCTTGAGGATCTGGTCGGCCAGCTTGACCACCTTCTTGTGCTGCTTCGCCTCGTACAAGCGCTGCAGACACAGAACAGCAACAGCACACACACAGGGAGAGGGAGGCCAGTGAGTGGACAACAACTAGTGATTGCCACATGCATGGCATGCAGAGACACTCAGGATCAGAAACCAAGAGACGCAGCCACCGAGGACCCGCCAAGGCAGCTTACAGCATGCACCACGAGGTCTCGCTGCGTTGACTGCCAACCGATCTTTCCTCCCTGGCTGCCTGGCCTGGCTGGTGTAGCTGTCTGTCATGTGCACAGTGCTGACCATGATGCTCTTGAAGTGCGCCCCCTCCTTGGCGGGCAGCGGCTGGCTGCTCTTCTGACTCATCCTTACAACACGCACTCAAACACCCAACGTCACCCACAGATCTTCTCAAAACAGACACCAGAATTCGCCGCACGACGGCATAGGCAGCTCACCACAGTTCCACTACTTGGTTCTGTACACGCTTAGCTCGCAGACTTCCTTTAGCTCGCAAATTTCCTTCTTCCTCTTCACGATTCGGCCCCGCCATGGTGTGACGACAGTCTCCAGCTGCTGGTCTCTGGATTTCTGCCTTGTTGCTTGCTTTTTTCGGCAGCAACGTCGGGAGACGGATTGGGTGACGGTGCTTGTGCTCGCCGGCGGAAAACCTCCTCGTTTTGAGAAGCTGGCTGACGGGCAGCAGGCGGCGAGTGAGTCGGCAGGCAGAAGTTTGTGATCGGGAGCCACCAAGACAACACAACGGATTCCACCCTCGTGTGGTGCTGAGTTTTCTAGAGCACCAGAGGGATGTGGAACGAGCTTCGGCAGAGGGACCAGATTGAGGTCTGGGCGATGGCATCACGATGGCAAGCCGAAATAGGTGCGGAGCAAGAGACCCGATCTGTCAGTCAGTGAGACAGGTGGTGACCGAGCGTGGCTGTGTGCGTGTGTCTGGCTGTTATGGCAGATCGTGTGCGTGACTACGAGAGGAGCGGTCTGGATGGCGAGGCGCGTGAGCGGCTGCGGCGTGTGCAGAGGGAGGTGCTGATCAACGTGAGCCTGCCCGACGCCATCAGCTGCCAGACCGTCGAGGACGGGGCGGTGGTTCGTGTGGACATAGAGGAGACGGCCCACTCCAGCCCGTGCCACTTCCTCACGTCCGTGTGCCCCAACCTGGCCGTCTGCTGTGCCGAGCCCCTGCCCCGGCCGACCACCACCATGTGGCGCGACAACGAGCTGACGGCCCTGCTGGACCAGGTGTACACCCAGCTGCAGACCCACCCGCTGCTCACCACCACTCCCATGCCGTCCAAGAGCGACAAGGAGTACGAGCAGATGGTCAACCGCATGCTCTGCATCTCGCCGCAGAAACCCAACCGCATCCTCACCCCGCCGTCGCTCGACGCCACGCCGACTGAGCTGCCGTCCACCGCCACTCATGAGGTCATGATGACTGACCGGAGCGAGGTGCGGCATCATGATGATGTCGAGAGCGAGGTGCGGCATCATGACGATGTCGAGAGCAGCGAGGCGGATGACGATGACGAGGAGGCAGAGGACGAGAAGGAGGTGGACGAGGGGGGCGCGTACGACGGCCAGAGCCGACCCGAGACTCCCCCGGAGATCACGCCACACAATGTCACACCGACCAATAAGGCAGATGCCAAGAAGGTGAGGACATCAGGGAAGGACGTGTATGTGAGCTGGCACTCAAAGGTGTATGGCGTGGATGGTGTGTCTGTCTGTCTGTCCCTTGTAGGCCGAGTTGGATCGGTTGTTGGGTGAGTGGGAGCGTCTGTACGAGAGCGAGAAGGTCACCATGGCCCACGACGCCTGGACCAAGGTCGTCACCGCCACGCAGGACTACCTCACCATCATCGGACACATCGACAGCCCCGAGGGCGACAAAACACGTGAGCGACGCGACGCAGCGAGAGAGATGTCGGCCAGGCAATCCACCGTGTGTCCTCTGCATGAATACGTGGCTGCAGCCCCATCCCCAATGGACGTGAGGGTTCTGCTGGAGCGTGCGGCCATCGACGTCAATGGCCACCCGCTGCTGCAGGACGACGCCCTTCGCCGGTTTGAGATGGCCATGAAGGAGATCCAGGCCACAGACGCCATCCTCGACACCGCCGACTCACACACAATGGGCGGCGGAAGCTCGCGATACGACCTCCGGTAGGACAGGGAGGGAGAGACAGAAATCGACAAGACAAGCAGGGGTGTGTGTGCACGAGTGTGTGCGTCTTTGTGTGGTCGTCCGTGCAGGTGGCATGTCGACAAGGACAATGTGGTGGTCATGTCAGCCGAGGGCGTCATCGACGTGCCTCTGTTCCACCTGCTGTGCCTGCTCTACGAGACGGATTACTACTGTCGTTTCTTCCCCTTCGTCAGCAAGGTCGAGACCATCATGGAAATCGACAGGATGAACCGAGTCATGAGACACGAGTACGGAAAGCATGAACGAGGAGCGAGAAATGCACAGCGCACCTGTCGATCTGTATCTGTCTGTGGATGTCTCTCCAGGTTCTCCTTCCCGTGGCCGCTGAACAAGCGCGAGAGCATCAACTATGGGTTTGGCACGGATGCGCTGGACGACCCGAGGTACGAGGCGGTGGTGGTGTGTTCGTGGAGCATCACACACGACGACCGGCACGGCCTGGGCATCGCGGTGCCGGACATCAGCCCCCACCGTGTGCCCATGAAGATCGACCACTTCACATGGCGCCTCCAGCCGATCACCCAACACAAGACCAGGCTGCAATTCGTTTTCAAGGTACCCACATGCCATGCAACCAACCGTATGTATGTGTTGATAGATATGTATACATACCTGTGCACTCAACCGCGTGGATACCGTGTGTTTCCTCCCTGGTTGCTGTGCAGGCGAATCCGCACATAGCTCATCTGCCGGTGTCGGTGCAGGCCTACGCGACGCGTTACATCACCCACAGCGTGTACCGCAACATGACCAAGTGCGCCAGGCGGTTCAAGGGCTCCGTGTGGGAGAAGCGCATGCACGAGCGGCCGGACGTCTACGGCTACATGCAGACCAGACTGGAGGAATACTTCAGCAACAAACGGGGGCAGGGTGAGATGAGGCCAGGGGGGAGCCGGAGGGAGGGGGCGACCACTGAATGAATGAACGAGTGGATGGATGTATGGATGAGTGAGTGACTGTCTCAGTGGGGTGGGGTGGGCAGGGCTGAGTGAGTGGTTGATTTGTCTGTGTGATGTGAGGGAGGGAGGCCCATGGGTGCGTGTCCGTAGTGGTGTGTATCTATGCGTGAGAGTGCGTGTGGGCTGCTGGGTGAGGGCTGTAGGCGTGTGTTCATCCATGCCATGCCCCAGTCGTACCGTGTGTGTGTGTGAGTGTGTGTGTGTGTTTGATAGTGGGTGTGAGTCCCCCGTTTCAACTAACTGGTTTTGCCGTCCTTATTTGCTTTGCCTTTCTGTCCGTGTGCCTTGTGCTCTGTGCGATCCGTCTGTCTGCGATCCGTCTCGTCCGATCGTCGTGTTTGCTTTTTGCCCTTGATTTTGTTTATGCATGTGATATGAGCGTGTGTGGATGTATAGTGTGCGTGAGAGTAAGTGGATGGGTGTGCGTACCGTGCATTGCCGTGCGCCCCTGTCCATGAGGCTGGACAAAAGCAAGGGCGCCTGGCTTGCATGGCACGCACCTGCTGCCTCACGAGTACGAGTACGGGTCCTTTACTCTCTTATCCTTTATTTCTCGTCCGCCTCTGTGCGGCGCGCGCCGTTGATCCGTTCCATGCAGTCCAGCCATGCAGACAGACGTGCTACTTACTCACTTACACACGTTCACCCGATATTTATTTACGTACTGCCTGCTGCCTGCCTTGCTGCCTTCGCTCACGACCAATGTCTCTGTGTGTGTGTTTGCCCTGCCAGCCAAGAAACATGCCACCTGCTGCTCATGTGCCCGCCTGCCTGTCTGTCTCTCCTACTGCCCTATTGCCCGTCTTTTTGCCCACCAGTCCACCCATTGCGCACCGCACCCAGTCAGTCAGTCAGTCAGTCATGTAGCCACCCAGCCAGCACATAGTACACCCATCCATCCATTTACCGATCCATCAGTGAGCCCTCCCGCCTCCTCCCTTTTTTCCATGGATGCAAGTCCTTTGCTGTCCGTTTTGTGCAACAGACATACACACGTTCATGTGCACTCATGTCATATATGTGGCTAATGAATGAAGGAATGCGATGCTGACTTTTTCTACCGTCGTCATTTGGAACTGCGACGCACGTACGGGACGTTTCGCACTGCATGCCATCCATCGTCACTTACAGCGTACACACAAGTGCTTGCATGCATGTCTGCGCGTCTCCCTGCGCCTGTCGATAGAGCAATGAAGAGGTTGTGTTTACTGTTCATGTGTGCGTGTGTCCATGCACATCACATTCATCCCTATACAGGGCCGGTGGCAAGTGGCTGGTGGGTGGCTGTGTGTACCTACCTAACCCATTCTATTCCTTGTGTCTTATCTACCTGAGCACGTCGGGCCCTAAGTCTGTGTGTCTGTAACCCACTGTCTCTCTTTCCTGCTTGATTTCCACTTCCCCCCACAGCCACACCGTTTGTTTACCATACACACATCCACCCATCCATCCATCCATCCACCCGTATATGTCCACACACACACACACACACACCCCACGCCGCCATCACTCGCACAAAGGAAAGAAGCTCGGTGCACTGTGAGAATGCACTAATCATCTCGCAGCCGCCCGGAGCTGGTGGTGAGCGGTCCGTACAATATCTTTTGGTAAGGTACTTTTGTAAGGACTGGCTTGTTGTCCGGCCGTCTGTATGTCATGAACTGATAGAGGGGTCGCAACTATAGAGGGGGGTGGAGGGGGGCGGGAGGGTGCTTGTTTGTCAATAATTAGCTCAATACATTCGGACGGACGGGGGCGAGGGGGTGCCTGGCTCATGAAAACGGTGGGCCGCGACGGGAGTGTGGCGATTCGTGAACGAACAGAGAGGCACACAGGCTGGCTGACGGATGCATCTCTATCATGTTTGACACGTGGTGCGTGTGCATTGTTGCCGTACGTGGTCGATGAATGCAATGATATGGATGGATGGATGGATGGGTAGTCAGCCACAGAGCGAGAGTCAAGCCAGCAAGCACACTGTATGCAGGCATCTCATCTATCTGTCTGTCTATGGCGTGAATATGTGACCGATCGACACGGACTGGCATTGTACGTACACACGTACACAATGAATGAATGATCAAAACAACGCAATCAAACGGCGAAACTTGGACTGACACACAAGCAGAATCAAAGCAGCTGGCTGGCAAAGCGGAATCAAAGCTTGGCATATAAGTCAGTCTGAGTCAGTCACTCACTGCAGCGATGTGTTGGCGTCGCCTCGCGCTTCTCTCATCTCTCATCTCGGTGTGTCTCGCACAGAATGCAACAAGTAGGCCACAAACACAGAAACAGAGCAAGAAAGCCAACACACACTCACACTCAATGTCTCTCTCTCTTGTGTCTCTCTATGTGATGCAGCAATAGAGCCCACCACCTACATCAAGCTGAGCAGTGCATCGGCCGACAGCACGTTTTCGCGTGAGTTTGCTGCAGAGAATGGCATCGTGCCTGGGTCGGGGTATTGGTGTTCGGCTGGCGGCCACAATGACAGCGGCGTCGTGACGTTCACCGGGTTTGTGTCGGGCATGCCCAAGCGTGTGCGGGGCGTGTCCATCCACTGGGCATACGCGCCGGGTGAGGTGGGCATCAAGACGTCGGTCGACGGCCGCGAGTACGAGGCAGCGCTGCCCATGCGCACGGCACCACGGACAGAGGAATCATTCGACCAGGCAAGCAGCCAATCAATGAGACAGACACAAACCGGACAGACAGAGATTGATACATATGTGTGTCTGTGTCTCATCTCTGTCTTCGTCAGGATCTGTTGTTCGACGCACCGAGGCGCGTCAAGGCCATGCAGGTGGTGATGGGTCGGCCCGTCCACGACTTTTACGGCATCAACACACTCCGCCTCATCGGCTATGGCGTCCCCACAGTCACACTCATCAGCGGCATCACATCCATCGGCGAGGAGCAGTGCCTGCAGGTCGAGCACGGCCGCGTCCACACGGCCGGCGCGAGAGTGACGCTGGCTTCGTGTCTCGAGGCGGCCGCCAATGCGGCCTTCCCATCTGGCTATTACTACGTCCAGCCGCCCTGCGCCGATACACCCTTTCGCGCCTTCTGCCACACGCCAACGGCCGCCACCCTCTCCCTCTTCACGGCCGGCCGACGGGCGGGGCACAGCATCTCCGACCTCATCAAGACGCCAGCAGATGCCCACCACAGCTGTGAGCAAGTCGGCATGGCACCCTTAAAGCTGCGAGATGCCAGCCAGCTGAAAGTCGTGTTGCCGTACCTCAAGTCGCTGGGGATCACTGATCTCGTAACCACACACCCCAACCACACACACACACCAAATGCATCGACTGATCCATCTCTGTCTCTCTCTCTCTCTCTCTGTGTGTGTGGGTGTGTGTGTGTGGTGTGCAGTGGCAGTGTGGGTGTGTTCACGAGTGGCGCGCAGGCCCACTTTGACCGACTCGCCTTCACATCAGCGCCGTGTGAGGCGCCGTCCACGACGCTCGTGCCGCCCCTTCCGCCTCAATGCAGCTACTTCAGCATGGCTGCGGCACTCGGCGGCGGCGTGCCGCCGACGTGGCACGTCACAGACGGAGGCGGCGACCGAGACACAATGGCGGTGACGTCCGACTGGCAGTACAAGACGAACGT
>CDMY01000007.1:107341-119643 GCA_001179505.1 Vitrella brassicaformis
TGTTCGGCTGGCGGCCACAATGACAGCGGCGTCGTGACGTTCACCGGGTTTGTGTCGGGCATGCCCAAGCGTGTGCGGGGCGTGTCCATCCACTGGGCATACGCGCCGGGTGAGGTGGGCATCAAGACGTCGGTCGACGGCCGCGAGTACGAGGCAGCGCTGCCCATGCGCACGGCACCACGGACAGAGGAATCATTCGACCAGGCAAGCAGCCAATCAATGAGACAGACACAAACCGGACAGACAGAGATTGATACATATGTGTGTCTGTGTCTCATCTCTGTCTTCGTCAGGATCTGTTGTTCGACGCACCGAGGCGCGTCAAGGCCATGCAGGTGGTGATGGGTCGGCCCGTCCACGACTTTTACGGCATCAACACACTCCGCCTCATCGGCTATGGCGTCCCCACAGTCACACTCATCAGCGGCATCACATCCATCGGCGAGGAGCAGTGCCTGCAGGTCGAGCACGGCCGCGTCCAAACGTCTGGCGCGAGAGTGACGCTGGCGTCGTGTCTCGAGGCGGCCGCCAGTGGCGACGGGCGGGAGCTCTTCCGCTTCAACTCCAACGGCCAACTCGCCAACGTCGCTGGCGGCCTGTGTGTCCAGCTCAAGGACAACAAACACCAACAGGGTCGGTGACATGGCACAGACCACACACACACACACACATTGGTTGGTGCGGATCTGTCTCTCCATGGATCGATGTGTGCATTGCAGGTGGCGTTGTGGATTTGGCGCCGTGCGAGAGTGCCTTGTCTTTTCAAGACGGCCGGTCTCTGTTTGAGGTGCAGCCCAACAGCCAACTGCGGGTCATGAAGGCCGGCAAATTCTGCATCACGCCCATTGGGGAGTCGGCGGGCGATGTCGACCTCGCCCTCCACTCGATCGCCTCGACCAACAGGCCCAGTGACGACCCCACACACGCACCCGAGAAGGCCGTGGACGGCAAAGGGGATACCTACTGGGCCAGTGATGTGCTTGACGCCGACGCCACTGGCCAGCATGTCACATTCGACATCGACCTGGGGGAGCCGGCGAGGCTCGACAAGATCACCATTGAATGGGAATACCCCGCACTCGGTACGTCACCATAGCATCACAGACATACTGACGACACGCCACGCCACGCACCCCTGTGTGGTGTGTGCCTCACTCACAGAGTTCGGTGTTCTGTTGAGTCTGGACAAGGCCCACGAGACGGAGGCGGCCAACGTCATCGCCAACCCACTCAACGAGACCGCCCTTGCACTGCCACCGCAAGAGGCCCAGTACGTGCGTCTGGTGCTCCGCAAGCCCCACCCCGTCTACGCGGCCGTCGACATTAGTCGGTATGTCTACGGCATCCGTCGCGTGACGCTGTTGGCCAACAAGCTGCGCGTGGGCGTGGAGGAGTGCGACGTCGCCCAACACTCCAAGGACGCACGAGACAAGTTCTTCCTCGAGGGCGTACAAACAGCAGACCTCCAGCCAAATGTCAACACACACACACACACAGAGAGGGATGTGATTATACAGAGGCCCATTGTGTCTCTGTGTGTGATTGATGTCTGCAGACGCAGTTGATGTCTCTTCGTCACGAGCTCAAGTCCTCGTCACGCCAGATGGACCTCACGACGGCTTCCGTCGAGTCGATGGCTGCCAAGGAGGTGAAGCAGTGCCGCACGCAGACACAGGCGTCCCTGTCCCGCCTGCAGCGCCTGACCGCAGCGGACGACACACTCACGACTCACCTCCACCACGTGCAGGCCAAGCTCCGCTCGTACGCCATCGACGAGAGCCTGCTCACACTCGGAGACACCGAGCACAGCCCCGCAGACGACTGCAGCGACATAGCCGGCCTGGCACACACACAGCCGGCGGCCTTCCCATCCGGCTATTACTACGTCCAGCCGCCCTGCGCAGACACGCCCTTTCGCGCCTTCTGCCACACGCCTTCCTCCCTCTTCACGGCCGGCCGACGAGCGGGGCACAGCATCTCCGACCTCATCAAGACGCCAGCAGACGCCCAGCACAGCTGTGAGCAGCTCGGCATGACGACCTTTGAGCTGCGAGATGCCAGCCAGCTGACAGTCGTGTTGCCGTACCTCAAGTCGCTGGGGCTCGGCCGACAGCAGGACAACACCACCGAAACACAACGCGTCATACCGGTACGCCAACCAGAGAGACAGAGGGAGAGAGGGAGAGAGAGGGAGGTGCAATGTGTGGGTGTGTGTGGTGTGTGCAGCTGGCGTACGACTTCACGTGTGAGAGCGGCGTGTGTGCGGGCAAACTGACATCCATCGCCGGCAACGTAGCCACACACCCATCCACTCACTCACTGTCTGGCTGCATGAATTCATATTGCTGGATGGCGTGTGTGTCTCTCTCTGTCTCTTTGCCTGCAGGGTTCCTTGCCCTCACTGAATGGTCTGCTGTCGTCCATCACGCCCCGGCCGGCCATCGCATTATCGGCTGCGGGAATCGCAATCAAGCCAGGTATGCACTACTCACTCTGCACACATACGCAGACACACGACCCACCTCTGTCTGTGTGTGTGTGCAGGTCTGTCTGCGGCCGAGATAGCGTACTTCGAGTTGGGTGGCACCGACGTCAGTGTCATGGGCGTGCTGTGCGAAGTCAAACCCACGAAGCGACCGTAAACAAACGACACACACCACACAATAAGCCGCTCTCTGTCTGTATGTGGCGGATGGATGCGTGTCGCCATGTGCACAGTGTGGCCATTTCGATCGCCTGCGGATCGTCGCCGAGAGGAGACACATCAACCTTCCAGGGCCCTCTCCACACTGAGATCACCGTCAAGTGCCCGCCGTGCACCACTGCCGCGACGAAGGTGGTCGGCACGGGCATCTACAGAGACGACACCTCGGTCTGTCTCGCCGCACAACACGCCGGCGTGACCGCTGCCGACGGGGGCACCGTCACTGGTCAGTGGCACAGACATACGCACAGACGGATTGTGTGCATGTGTGTGTGTGTGTGTGGCCACCAGTCCGTCTGCGCGAGGGCTTCGAGCGGTACGAGGGGTCGACGCAGAACGGCGTCACATCCGAGTCCTCCCAAGGCCCGTTCAAGTGGGACCGGAGCTTCACCCTCTCCCTGCCCACAGCCCGCAAGTGCCCCCGACGCCCGACCGCCGAAACCACACCGACAATGTTCGTCGAAGTCATCGCAGAGACGGCCACCCTCACCAACGCTACACGCATCGCTCAGCCTCTCCCGCCCCGCGAGACAGTCGAGGCCGGCACGGGATTCGACACGGGTTTCGCCATCTCGACAGCCAACACATACATCGACCGCCACGCCCTGTCAGTCGACCCCCACCACGTCGACAAGCAGACAGAGGAGGCAAGGAGTGCCGTGCAGCAGGCGAGGCGCGTCCTGAAGCCGACCACAGTCCTGGCCAACAAGCAGCTCACCGCCCTGCTGGACCTCGAGGCCGACAGCGCCTCATTTGCCCACCAGCTCGACACCAAGTCCAAGAACCTCCAAGACATGCTCGCTGGTGAGTGGAGTGGGCGGCTGGGGGGAAGACACACACATACATACACACAGACAAACACATACAGGCCGATCTCTGTTTGTGTGGTCAGGTTACGAGCGTCAGCTCAAGTACTACGTGACTCGGCTGAGGGGCCAGAGCGGCTTCAGGTCGTTCAGAGTCACATACGATAGCGACCTCACCGACGACTTTCGGTGCGAGGACGGTGCGGCCGTCATCAAGGGGCCGAGCCGGTGGGAGCTCGCACACGACACGGCCGGACGGGAGACAACCATCTCGCAAGTAAGTTAGTTGGCACATCATCATCCATCACACAAGTGTCTTGATGCCCATCTGTGTGTCCATGGAATGGATGCTTCAGTTGTCGATGGTCGAAGGCCAGATGATGACGGGCACCACATGCATACGAAAGGACACACGGTAACTTACGCACCACACAGACAGATATCCACAGATCGATCCGTGTGTGTCGTGTCGTGTGTGCAGTGTGTACGACGGGTCATTCACGGCTGACGTGTACGTGGCTGGCGGGACTGGCAGCGCCGGTCTGGTGTTCCGAGCGACTGACATGGACAATCTCATGATGTTCGAGATGCGCCAAAGGCCAAACGGCTACAAACGGCTGGCAAGCAAACCTCACCTCACCTAAACAACAAACAGCCACCATCTGAATGCACACGTGTGTGTGTGTGTGTGTGTGTGTATAGGTCAAGGTTGTGGATGGGAGTGCCTTCGAGCTGCAGAAGATATACGACGGCGGCTATGTGACCGGCCAGTGGTACAGCTTCAACATCACGCTCCGTCAAGGCCACATCCGCGTCAAGGGCGGCGAGACCGGCACACAGCTGTCGGACATATTCGACACCTACGACGGATCACTGATCTCGTGCGCACAGCACACACCCCAACCACACACACACACCCCCCAAATGCATCGACTGATCCATCTCCACCTGTCTGTTCTGTCTGTGTGTGTCTGTGTGTGTCTGTGTGTGTCTGTGTGTGTCTGTGTGTGTGTGTGTGTGTGTGTGTGTGCAGTGGCAGTGTGGGTGTGTTCACGAGTGGCGCGCAGGCCCACTTCGACCGGCTCGCCTTCGCATCAGCGCCGTGTGAGGCGCCGTCCACGACGCTCGTGCCGCCCCTTCCGCCTCAATGCAGCTACTTCAGCATGGCTGCGGCACTCGGCGGCGGCGTGCCGGCGACGTGGCACGTCACAGACGGAGGCGGCGACCGAGACACACCGGCGGGGACGTCCGACTGGCAGTACAAGACACACGTGGCCGGCGCACCAAAAGTACTCGCACAGGTATGTAATGAGACACCAACACACACACAGAGAGGGAGGCAGGGCGAGAGGGATGCACGTCTCTCCTTGTGTGGTGTGATAGTTGTCTGGCGTCCCGCAAACTGTTGCCTTGGTGAAGCGTCACGTGACTTGCCGAGATGGCCGCATCAGGCTGCACATGTTCCCCCAGTGCTCTGGCGACGACGCAGCTGTCGGTGTGGTGTTGCGCTACCAGCCCCACACTGACAGCTACTACGCCGTCGTGCTCACACCAAACGCCCTGCAGGTACTAGTAAACAAATGCATGTGTAAAATAAATGTCATCTATCTATCCATCCCTCTCCCCTTGTGTGTGTGTCTCGTGTAGGTGCGCAAGTCGATCGAGGGCCGAGTATCGGTGTTGGCTTCTGACCGGTCGGGCGGCTTCCCATCGGACAGCCAGTGGCTGAAGGTCGAGGTGGCCTTCGAGCACTCCGAGCTGCGCGTCGACGTGTACGGCCCCAAGCACACCAAGAAGGCAACACTGCAGACTGGCGGTCTACACGAGCTCGATGTGAGCAACAAAAGGGGACGAACGCACAGAGACGTCCATCCATGAATGTGTGTCACCTGTCTGCATTCAGGATGGGTCTGTTGGGCTGCTGTCGTCTCACTGTGCGGGCGTGGCCTTCGCAAACATGACGGTGCTGCCTTCATCAGCCCACCCCCTCACCGCCGCATCAGCCAGCGACACTCACGGCCCCCTCCGATCATCAAAGCATCCGGACATTGTCATCCCGCCGCACACAGCAATGGAGAGTGCGATGTCCTTCGCCGCCCTCCCGGCCTCTGTGTGTTTGTCTGCCAGCCACGCCCTCGACCGGCAGCGTGTGTGCCGCGACCTGCAACCGAGTGCAGCACTGAGCGAGTGCGCTGATGTGGGACACTTCTGCTTCAAGTGCTGCCAGCACCAGTAAGGACACCACACACACAGACGGGGGAAGGCATGGCATGGCATGGCTGTGCGGGTGTGCGTGTGTTTGGGGTATGTATCAGTGTGGGGGGTGAGAGTGGAGGACTTCTGGAGTGCACCCGGGCGTGCCACGAGAACGACCAGCACGCTCACGAGACACAGAGCGCACTCGAGAGCATCCTCAGGTGCGCTGGCCACCGCACACAAAGACACACACACACATCCACTCATGTGTGTCTCCCTCTCTCTCTGTGCAGTTCGTGTGTGGGTGGTCGCGGTGAGGTGTTCGCCATGTGTTCCCAGGCGTCGCAGCGCAGCAGTGAGGCCGCGTGCCGGAGGGCCGTGTGCGGCCACTGCTGCACGACGGCCAACGACAAGGACCAGTACGACACACAAATCAGAGACGAGTGTGCGGCACAGTGCAAGACCAACAACACGCTGATTGCATGATTGATTATGAGAGAGACAGATAGAGAGAGGTCTGCAGTGGACGGATGGAGAGGCTCACAGACAACGGGTGACATACATGACACGCATCTGAATGAATGAATGAATAATGGCCTGGCTGGCTGGTTGACGCACGGAGAGAGTGACTTGTTGGTTGACCGATGTGGATGATTGAGTCGATGGGGGCAAGTGGATGAGATCGTGTGTGCATTATGTGATCAGCACCACCATCCATTCGTTCAGAACACGCGTATCCGTCACCAGACCACAGAGAGGGAGGGGGCACCCGTAGCTGCCTGGCTGTTTGCCGCCCCTTCACCACGTGCGTGCGTGTGTCGGGGTTTCACGGTATGTCATCAGCAAACAGCGGTCAGACATGCCACCGGTGCCTTCCTCTCCCTCTCGTTGTGTCTTTCTTGTCATGTGTCTGTCCATATGTACGTATGCACATGTGTCCCCACTCCCCCACCCAATCAGTCACCCACCACACGTACAGTCGTGGTGGTACCTATTCACAGTCTGTCTCTCTGTCTGTCTGTCTGTCTGTCTGTACTGCCGTTGTGTCTGTCTTCTCTCGATTTGTCTCTTCGTTCGTCTGTATCTATGTTCGTGTCTATGTCTGTTCTGTCACTCACTGGCCTTTGCCGCCTGGCTTCCTGCCCTTTTCGGATTCTGGGCTGAATCCACTCCCCATGAACTGCTGCAAAGATAGGCGTCGGCCCCTCATGCCGCGGAAGCGTGCCACCCTTCCCACCTCCTGCTCCTTATCCCCGTCCTTATCGCCGTCCTGCGCCCCCTCATCCATACCCTCCGTCTGCCCGCCGTCCTTATACCGCAGCGTCTTGCTGCGCCGCTTCCCCTCCCCCTGCCCCAGCCCCTCGCCGGCCACCGCTCCTCCCCCCTCCTTGAGCTCCCTCTCCCGCTCTCGCTGCTGTCGGAAGCGCGCCTCCAAGGCCTCCTTCTCGCGCACCTTGGCCAGTAGGCCTCCTCTCGCTGGGGATCATGTCGTGAATATCCGTCGCAGTGGCCGAGAGTGGAGCTCAGGAGGGTGGCGGGGGCGTCGGCGAGGGCCAGGCCGGCGGATGTGGTCTTGATCTTGCTGCGCGTAGTGGGATCCGCGACATCGTCTGGGTGCAGCAGACAGGAGAGCAGAGGAGAAGAGAACGGTAGTATATGGGGGTGGGGGTGGAGTAGGCTAGGCTTACGAGTGTGCAGGGAGAGTTTCTCTGGTGAGGGTGGGGGCGACTCCCAATCCACATCGTCCTCGTACCAATCCACGCTGTCACGTTGCACTGCAGCCCATTCCCAACAAGATGCATGCCATCTCATCTGCTGGCTGTGCAGTGCAGGGGTCTGGTCTGGTCTCGTTGCGTTGCTTACTGCTCTTCTTCTCGACACGAGCACGGATCTCCTCTACTACCTGCGTGCATCATACATACATACATGTGTCCGTGGTCTGTGGTGGGTATGGGTCGGTCGGTCGGTGGGGTGGGGGTGGGTGGGGGTGAGAGTGGGTCGGGTCACGTCACGTCACGTACCTCCTTACGGCGCCACACAGTCTTCTTGCCCTGCAGAGCAGAAAGAAAAGCAAAGACCACCATCAACCACAACCACAACCACAACCACACAAACAGCTGTGCACGTGTACTGTGAGTGTGGGTGTGAGTTTGTCGATCGGCTCACCTCAGTCGGGAGGTGCGATTTCGCCTTTGGCTTGATGGTATGCTTGGGTCTGGCCGGCTGGAAGGGGCGCTGCCATGCACAACCGTGTGTGCGTGTGTGTTTGTGCGTTTGCGTGCATACCATCTTAGAAGTGGTCGATGGAGTTTGCGTAGTGTCGGTGTCATCGGCTTGAGCCACCTCGTCACGGCGCACCTGCAAGCAGGGTGTTCGGGACAATTTATGTGTGTGTTGGGTTGGGCTTGGATTTGTCTGTGCTGGACTGACGTACCCTTGCCCCCCCGGCCCCCTGCCCCTGCTGCACGCTCAACTTATCCTCCTCCAACACAGACTGCACCCATAACATACATGCCACACACACACACACACACACAGCGAGATGGATGGATGGACGGATGTGTGTGCACTTGGCGGACGTTCTGACTGCCACCCGCAACACCTCCTGAAGGAAGGACAAGAGAGCAAACAAAACACACACGTGTGGTGGCGTGGCGTGGCGTGTGTCTGTGCTATGTTTGTCATGTCCCTGGCTCACCCACCTGCCGACTCGTCGTGTGTCAACTTGGCGCCTCCCTGAACACACACGCAACACATAGATACATCCACACAGTGCATACTAGTGCCTGACGTGACGTGACGTGACGTGACGTGACGTGACCGACGGACGGACGTACTTGGCCCGGCGCAGGTGGGGGTGAGGGGGACACAGCGGGGGCAGGCTGACTCGAACGCACGACGGGGGACTTGTTGCCAGGGTTCTCATTGATGTCCATACCCTCCAGCCGACCCGAGACCAGCACATCGTCACCGCCACTGCCAAAACCGCCAAACTGCTGAGGGAGGGAGGGAAGCATCCATCCATCCATCCATCCATCTGTGTGTGTCGTGCGGCGCGGTACGGTGTGTTCTGTTGTGTTGTGTTGTGGTTCTTCTTGTGTGTCTGTCACCTTAGTTCCCTGGCCGTGTGTGCATTTGGGTGAGGGGGGGTGGAGGGGGGTGGGGTTCATCTCAGCCTCGTGTGATGAGGTCCGTGCACCGGTCTGGGCAGGGCGAGCCTCGACGCTGCTGCTGCGGCCAGTGCGATTGGGATCATTGAGATACGTTTGCTGCAGCCAAGGACAACACCGACAAGCGAGTGGGTTCTGTGTGGGAGACATGTGTTCGCCAGTCATGGCAGATACGTACCGAGTAGTTTGCCACACTGTCAGGGCGCCTGTTACGATCTGCGGAACCTCCACCACCACGTGACACGTGCTGATGTGAACAACACCGCACCCGCTGATCTCTCTATCGCGTTTGGCTGTTTGGGCAGCTGTGCAGTGCCTTCCCTCCATAGGATACCTACCGATGAGTGCCTCCCGCCCCTGCCTGTTCCGCCTGCTTTCTTGACCGGCGGGGTCTTGGGAGCCATGCTTAGAACAAAGGAGATAGAGATGCCATGCGGGGCGACTCAAAACTCGAAGGAAATTCACCCCTCACCCCTCTCACGAACGACCGTCACGATTTCACGGAAAGGCATTTCACGGAAAAACGTTGCTCTAAGGCAAATTTTCGGTGGCGATGCAGAGCACTAATAGAGGTTTCTCGAGACGAGGAGCCTGCAGGCAGCGAGATAAGCCTACAGCGATGATCTCCGCCTTCGTTTTCGATAAGGGCGTTGTGCCTAATGGCCAGCGCCGCGTAGTTTTCCGCCACGACGCGTGTGTCGGCAGTGGCGCCACAGCCACCGTCATGAGAGCCCCCCTGCCACCCTCACTCCGACCACGTGGCACCCACGCCAGCAACAGCAGCAGCAACAGCAGGATCAGCAGCGGTGATGCCGCATTCAAGCTGGTGCGTGAGGGGAGGGCAGCGAGAGGCAGGACATCCGGAGCACGGAGGTTGCCGCCGAGCAGGATAGGATGCGGATGCTGGGAGGGCGCCCGCCCTTCCTGCCGCTCCACGTAGCGGGCAAAGGCGCCTTCGTGCGGGGCACGACGCAGGAGAGGAGGACCTGCTTAGTAATGCCGTTGTTGAAGGGTACAGACAGACACACACACACACACACACACACACACACAGAGAGAGAGAGAGAGAGATCAATCCATCCATCCACCAACACGTACAATGTTTGTCGTGTCTGTCTGTGTCTGTGTGTTGCATCAGAGCCCGAGTGGGTAGAGTTCAGTCGCCTGTGCGGCCTCAAGTGGTCCAGTGTCAGCGAGCGGGAGGGCAGCTACCACCTCAGCAGCATCACCGCCCGATACCGCCGCACCAAGGACGCCAGGCAGCTGCTCGGCGACCTCACTGTAGTCACCAAGGCGGTCGCGCAGATGGCCACAGCGCACGACTACGCACTGGAGGAGGGCGTGGTGTGCGTGGACGCCTTCGCCAACAACGTCATGTTGGAGAGGTCGCGGCTGTGCCCGGATCCCTCAGTTCCCCTCCCCGAGGCATGCCATGGCGTGCGCATGATAGACCTGGCCAACAGCGTCTGCACACCACCCACCGACACGGCGTCCCCCCCCACCCCACCACCCCTCATCGGCGGCCGTGGCGCCCGTGTGCCCACGGAGAAGGCCGATCGCCAGAGGCTGCGGCAGATCCCCACCGGCACCAGGTGGCTGTGTTCACCGGAGCACTTGCTCCTCAACGGCGGCAACGGACTGTCCGCCGCCACCCCTGACGCCGTCAGTGAGCCAATCAAGGAGGCCATGGAAGACCTGTCGTGTGAGCTGCAGCTGGCGGGGGCGGTAGTGAGGGAGGGGCTGTGGGTTGGCGAGCCTGCAGTGGTTTGGAGCTTGTGCATGCTGATAGAGCTGCTGCTGAGGGCGGGCCATTCGATGATGGAGGGCGTGCTGGAGCTGTTCGGCATCGACGACTCCACCGTCCCACTGCAGGACCAGGAGCTGCTGATGGTCATGCAGTGGGACAAGTTCCGCGAGCTCGTCATGGACGACGACGGCCGCCCGCTCGTCGCTGGGGAGCCCGACACGCCTGACCACCAGCCAGTGTGCCCGCTTGACGGCCTGGGGGAGGAGGACGGCCTCCCGTGGGTGGACGACTGGCTAGACATCTTCGCCGGCATCGCAGCCAAAGGCCTCGTCACCAACCAGCAGCAGCGCGGCACCGTGGCGGATATCAAGGGCGCTCTTAGCCGCGCCCTCGACCTCCTAAGCGAGGTGCAGAAGGCCATGGACGAGCTCCACGCCGGCGCTGCTGCAGAGGGCCGTGAGGCGGCTGAGGAGGAGCGTGACGAGGAGGATATGGCCAGCATGCCTGAGGAGAGCGAGGGCCACGAGCACCTCCAGCAGCAGCAGAGCCAGGGGGGAGACCAGTTGGAGGGACACGAGGGGGACGAGAGGGTCACGCTGCAGCAGCCGCCACTATCGGCCCAGCCAGTGATTAGTTCTGAGGTTGTCGAAGGTATGTCAGTTGGACAGGCACAGGCAGACAACAGATACATGGGCCTGCCTCATTGGTATCTCTCTGTCTCTCGTTCTGTGTATGTATGTGCGCGCGATCAGCAGTCGTTGTCGAGGCCGAGGACGAGCCGAAAGAGCCGCACCCTGCCGCCACACACACACACCCCTCCCCACACGAAGCCACAAGGGCCCGTGCCGTCCTCCTGCCACACATCAAGGCTCTCCACGCCGCCCGCCGAGCACGAGACGCCCCCATGCCACCCCAATCACCGCCACCAGCAGCACCGTCCGGCCATGACCACCACCGAGAGCCCCCACCACCTCCCCCACCCCGACGGCACCAGTGCAGCATCCCCGTCATGAACGGCACCAACATGCCCGCCCACCAGGTGCCGTACTACCCGACCTTCGCCAAGGTTGTGCGGGTGTCAAAGCCAGTCAGTCGGGGCTGGTGGCACAACCCATTCACCGGCGAGGCCGAGTGGTGGTGGCGAAGCACGGGTGCGTGGGAGGTGCGGTCAGCATCGCAGGATGTGGGCATGAAGGCCTGGGCGCTGCTGTCGGCCGCAGTGGGCCGCGGACCACCCGCACCACCGCCCTCACAATGACAATGACAAGGACAACAACCACAAAGACAGAGGGGCAGGAGGGCAAGAGAAGCTACCTTAGATAGGTCGAAATAAAGATGGATGGGTCGCCTCATCCAAGCTTGCTGGTGGTATTTTTCTCATTGCTCGCTTAGCTTGCTCTCTGCCTCCTTCTTTCTTTCATGTGCATCCTCATTTTTTCTCATTATGCGCGTGTGTGTGTCTGTGTGTGTGTGTGTGTGTATTTTTAACGCATCCATCCATCCATCCACTCATGTGCATGATGGCGGCCGCTACGTGCACCGCACCGCATCTGTGTGAGAGAGTGAGAGCGAGTACCTCTTCCTGAGTTTGTCTCTTCCTCCCTCTACTTAAGGCCTTCCTCTACTCCACTTCCTACCTCTCCTCCCTCTACCCTCACCGTCACACAGGGTCGATGCCT
>CDMY01000007.1:121584-214469 GCA_001179505.1 Vitrella brassicaformis
CACAGGGGCCCGTGCCGTCCTCCTGCCACACATCAAGGCTCTCCACGCCGCCCGCCGAGCACGAGACACCCCCACGCCACCCCAACCAGCAGCACCGTCCGGCCATGACCACCACCGAGAGCCCCCACCACCTCCCCCACCTCGACGGCACCAGTGCAGCATCCCCGTCATGAACGGCACCAACATGCCCGCCCACCAGGTGCCGTACTACCCGACCTTCGCCAAGGTTGTGCGGGTGTCAAAGCCAGTCAGTCGTGGCTGGTGGCACAACCCATTCACCGGCGAGGCCGAGTGGTGGTGGCGAAGCACGGGTGCGTGGGAGGTGCGGTCAGCATCGCAGGATGTGGGCATGAAGGCCTGGGCGCTGCTGTCGGCCGCAGTGGGCCGCGTACCACCCGCACCACCGCCCTCACAATGACAACGACAACAACAACAAAGGCAGAGGGGCAGGAGGGCAAGAGAAGTTACCTTAGATAGGTCGATAGACAGATGGATGGGCCGCCTCATCCAAGTTGGCTGGTGGTATTTTTTCTCATTGCTCGCTTCGCTTACTCTCTGCCTCCTTCTTTCTGTCATGTGCATCCTGATGTTTTCTCATATTATGCGTGTGTGTGTGTGTGTGTGTGTATTTTTAACGCATCCATCCATCCATCCACCCACGTGCATTGCATGATGGCGGCCGCTACGTGCACCGTACCGCATCTGTGTGAGAGAGTGAGAGCGAGTACCTCTTCCTGAGTTGTCTCTTCCTCCCTCTACTTAAGGCCTTCCTCTACTCCACTTCCTACCTCTCCTCCCTCTACCCTCACCGTCACACAGGGTCGATGCCTGTTAGTCCATGGTACGCGACGAACTGAGGCAGGAAGAGCACATACATCCTTCACGTGTGGTGGCATGTGTGTGTGTGTGTGCAGCCATACGCGAGACCACTTGCAGCCAATGTTCATGGCCATCGCGCCATGGTGCCTTCTGCGGCCACCACAGGCCGTCAGCTTAGGGCCCTTCTCGTCTGGGTAAGTACCTAAGCATACACCAATACCCTGACACGGATACATGCAACACCGATAGACAGGCAGACAGACAGACAGAGAGGGACATCGGCCGACCTTTAGGAATCTTTTTCTGTCTCCTTTGTGTGCAGGTAAGTAAGCCGCCCCTTCGTGGGTGGTCTGAAAGCCTTGGCGGGGGGGCCCCACGTGACGCGACTGTCGATAACCAACCAGTCGCCAAACACGTCTCCCTCGAAGCCCCCGTCCATCCACCGGTGAGCAGCCCGCAGTTTGCCAACACGCCCACCCCCTCACCACGCCATGGATGTGTCTGTCTCTTTCAGGTCGCTGCTTGTGGAGGCCCGCAGGCAGAGCGCCCCAGCTCCAGCCTCATAGCGATATCAGCACCCCCGGTCGACAGGCCTTCGGCGCCCCCAAGTCGCCATCAGGTGCGACTGCGCCCCCTGGCGCGGCACTCCCGCCGTCAGGCTTCCCCCCTCCCATGATCCGATCCACCCCTCTGCGCCACTGGCCCCCGCTGCACCCCATCGGCAGCCTCTGATGCTGCCTGCCCTTCGTTCGTCCCTCAGAAGGTACGTGAGGGAGCACTGGAGGCATCAGGCAATGCCCACCGGTGGGCTTACGTGTGTGTCGTGTGTGTGTGCCTTGGCAGGTGGGCCATGGCAGTCAGTCAGTCGTCCGAGCCAAGCCACGATGGGCGGGGGAAGGCCGCTTTGGCCGTATCCCGTCCACGATGGGCGGGGGAAGGCCGCTTTGGCCGTATCCCGTCCATCACGGATGGCTCAGGCGAGAAGACCGCCATCAAACCCACCAAGGTAAGGTACCCACACGCCCCCGTCTGCCCACTCGCCACTCCCACTCATCCATTGATGTGCCACGAGTATGTGTAGGGGGAGGACCTGACTGACTGACGAGGAGTGGCAGTTCGCCGACGTCTTCACGGTGTTGCTGAATGGGACACGCCCTTCGAGCGGGCGATGCGGCAGCTGGCGGGGATGAAGGGGGAGGAGGATGCGTTGCTGGGGGGGGCGCTGCGTGACGTGTCGATCGCCTTCTGGGAGGTGAGAACGAACGACAACCGGAGAGCTAGTCGTGCACATATGACGCTTTGTCCTTGGTCGCTTCTTTCTGTCTAGATTTATCGTCGCTGCACGGGTGTTCCCGGCTTCTCCTGCCCGTCTGTCTGTCAGCTTCCTGCCCGTCTATCTGTCAGCTGTGCCGCCCCCCTCACAGACTCACCAACCATCCGCCTAAAGGCGGCCGTGGGCCTCCCTCTACTCCACCGACAAGTGCCACCTTCAAGACACCCAGCCCGACCGGCGCAGCATCCAGTCGCTCCGCAGCTGGCAGGCAGAGAGCGTCAGTCACTGTGGCGTGCGGCAAGTGTGCGAGCGAATAGCATCGATGTGTACGACCTGGACGGCTCAGTGTTGGTGGTGGACGGATGGATAAATGGGTGGTGCCAGGGGCGTGGGTGTGTATGGGTGGGTGCCTTATGGTCTCTTTGCTCTCTTCCAAACTGGCCTTTCTGTGCGGATGGATGAATGGATGGATGCGTGAGATGCGTCGAGAGGCGTGAGCGTAACGCCATGCCTGTGTGCATCCGTGTCGACTTACTATCACTGACTGACTGCGTCTTTATTGTATTTTTGGTCCACGCTCATTCGACTTACTCACTCCACTCACCATGTGCTGTTTGTATGGATGTATAGGCTTACCTACCTTACTGCACCCACAGGCTCACTCACTTCTCCTCTCCTGCTTTGGCGCTTTTGGGTGCGGCCCGCTTCACACCACACCCGACCGCCAAGACACACATGCGCACCAGGAGCACACACTGTCTTCTCTCATTTGGAGTCGACCCCTCCCTCATACTGCTTGCTGACGCGACACGATGCACAGCTTCCTGGCTGCTGCGCAGGAGCACTGTTCTTCCGCCGCCGCTTTCCGTCGTTGGCCGCGTTTTTCCAGCGTCCGTCCGGCGGACACCACAACTGTCCATCAGCCGCTGCTCTATCGGCAGTTGTTGTGCCGCCGCACACCTCATTCATATCTGAGCTGTACCTGCCTGTAAGTACTGGCCAGCTCAGCTGGGCACTCACACACAAACGCATCGGTGCGCCTACATGTGTGTGACGTGTGCATATATGGCGCACATGTACCCTTCCTTCCACAGCACAACACAAATATCGGCGCGGAACACCATGATGCCATGCCGTCTGACGAGTCGAGATATATGGGATGAATTGCATGGCGTGAACAGTCTGCAAGTGGATGGATGGATGGCAAACTCCGTGCGCCTGCATGTCCCGCGCTTTTGGTCGTTGCAGGCGCACTGTTCGCACACACACAGACACATTTGAGAGCATTACACACACACAGACATACATACACAATACATACAGACAGACAGACAGAATACATACAGACAGACAGACAGATGTGTACGTCAGTTTGCTTGTCCATGTAGGCACGCTGTGCGATGGGTGTCAGTCAGCTGGGAATGTTTGCTCCGCCCGTGGGTGTGCCCACGCCAGTGTGTCTGCCGGTGCTGCGTACCATAGTGGACAATCAATGGATGGATGGATGGATGGCGGTTTGTCGTTTGCAGAGTGCCTACAGGCCGGCGTATTACTTACGTGAATGTCTGTCCGCCTCTCTCTTTGTCTGTGTGTGTGTTTGTGTGATGTAGGTGGCGATGTATCTGTCTGCTGTATGTCTCGTCCGTGGGTTTGCCCGCGCCAAAGTGCCTCTTCGCTGTGTGCTGTCTCTCTGAGGTGTTGTTTGCGTGGCGTCTGGTGTAGACAGAAAGATGATATACGTGGCTCAATGAATGCATTGCCTTGCCCTGACTGACAGTTTGATGAATGCATTGCAATGCAGGAGAGGGAGGCACCTTGTGTTTTGGATGGGTGAGGGGGGGGGGACCTTGTTCGTTCGATGTGGACTGGACGCAACATATTCGTGTGTGTATATGTACTGTCCACCAGTCCGTTCGTCAAGCATTCTCGTGGAGACACAGTGACACCACGTGTTCAGATCAGCCGCATGGCTCAAACCCCAACGAGCTGCCCTCACGGCCGCCCGGACAAGTCTGACTGAATCACGCACCAACGCATCCAACGAGACTCGCTCGGTCAGCAGTGAGGGTAGCTGGCAGGGGAATCCAATCTACCAGTGGGTCGTATGTGGGCCGAACGAATGCACAAATCTCATGTACGTATGCACGTGTTGTCGCAGGACTGCGGCCACTAGGGGAGGAGTATCGGATGTCGTCCAGTGGCGCCGGCTATGGAGCCATCACGGATCACTTCCGACACCCAACTCCAAGTGACCGCATCTACCCGCGTCAATGAAAAGCTGTCACGAGAAGGCGAGAAACCTCTGTGGGTGTCTGTCTGTCGTCTCATCAGGACACTCGTCAAAACGCCCTCCTGTCTGTCTGTCTGTCTATTTACACAAAGTCACCTTATGGACAAATGGGAGGACAGACATACATGCATGCATTGGCGGACACTCTCTTTGGGCCGGTCACGGTGGGCGATTCACCAACAGCACTTGCGGCATAAGAGATCCACGAATATGGTCGAGGGCTCGCGTACCGCACGACACATGACTGAATCTCCCATCGTCAACACAGCCAGAGGGTACTGTGCTCATTCAGTCAGTCGTCATATTGCCTCTTGCTCCTCTTCCATGCCGTCGTTGGCGCCACAGCTCTCGCTGACCGTCGTCAGCCGGCTCGTCAGACCGGTAGACACACTGCTCGACGAATCCTTGACCCTGAACACACACCCAACACACGCACCAGTCAGTCAAGACAGACCCACCAGCAGTGAGTGCTTTGGCGAGTGTGGTGTGTCCGTGTGCCTCTGTTGCGTGTGTGGGTGTCGTCTCTCTCACATTGGGGGCGCGGGGAGGAAGAAGTAGCTGGTGCGGTTCGTGTCCACAAACTGGGCGTAGGGCACACAGGTGAGGATGAAAGCAAACACCAGCGCAACGAACACCCACTCACTCGTCCTGACACACCCACACACACCACCACAAACACAGACAGCCATGTGAAACAAACCCAGCCGACATCGCACTCCCAACCCGCTTCACTTACGCGATGGCGGCGAACCATTCGTGCAGGTCGTGGTGTCCGCAAAGGTACAGCCCAACCATCACGGCCAGCCCGGACACGAGCATCCCCACGGCAATCACCTTCCTCACACCGCTCCTCAGCGGCACCACACACCCCATCGGACCGTCAAGGACAAACGCATACAGCACCGCCTGCGTGGCCTGCGCCCCGAACCACACGATGGCGAACCAGTCGTGCGTCTCTTTGTATCGGAGGACGGGCAGCGTGCCGACGCCGCAGAGCGAGACGAATGCCGCGATGGAGAGGAGAAGGCTGCACTGGTTGTTGATGAGGGAGCGGACCACGCAAGAGGTGAGGTAGGGGGAAATGCTGCGCGTGAGACGGAGGGAGAAGACCAGCCATAGCAGGCCGCCCAGGGGAAGAAGGGCTGTGGCGATATACTGTTCTGGCGGCGCCGTGAAGGCCATCGAGGGGTGAAACCTGAACAGTCAGCAAACACCTGTGAGCGTGAGCATGATGACAGACAGCACTCGCTGCAGCCTCTGCATGTCGTGGCTTACAGAGGGAATTTCATGACGCCTTGGTGGATGGCAAAGGGAGCGCAGATCAGATGAGTGAAGAGCAGGATGAAGGCAGATCCAAACACCAGAGTGGTGCAGGCGGGCGGCCGCAGACTGCACGTGTGCAGCGCTGACGACGGGAGGCGCAGGTAGGACGCAGAGGATGCCTCAGAGGCCGATGTTGGCTCATCGGCCTCGGCGCTCATCTCCACCGCAAGAGCTCCCACCAGATCTTGCGCCCCCCGAGCTTAGTAGCACTCAAAGCTCGCAGATGGGAGTGACCGCTGGGAGAGGACCGCTGCTGCCGGAGAGGACGGCCGAGGAGAGGAAGCAGGGGTGCTAGGGCCATTCGGCTGACCACATCTGCCAAGATCTCGACCACATTGCTGCCTGCAGTGGTGCTGTGTGTGCGGTGCGTGCGACGAGATGGGTGACGTGGCTGATCCCGGGGAGATATTCAATGCAATCGACCACCACTTTGAGAGGGAGGAATTCGAAGAAGCGCTCGCCAAGTGTAACCAAGGTGATCAGATCTGCCCAAAACACATAATCGCAATCAATAACAATCTCCATATCGACTCCCTCCCCTTGCCGTGTGTGTGTGTGTGCGTGTGCAGTTCTGGACCTGAGCAGCGAGGATGTGGATGCCTTGCGCTGCAAGGCCTTCTGTCTGCTGCAGCTGTCCCGCTGGACGGCCGTGCTGGACCTCATCGACAAGGCGCGGAAGAGCAAGAAGTTCGACCTCAAGAAGACCGACCTCGAGTTCGAGAAGGCCTACTGCCTCTACAGACTCAACCGCTTCAACGAGGCGCTGCAGGTCATCCAGAAAGTCACCAATGCAGGCGACTTTGACGGAGGGGAGGACGACCCCGAGCAGTGCTTCGCCAAGCTGGAGGCGCAAGTGGTGAATAAAAGAAGAGGGAGAGAGAGTGGTGTGGTGTGCGGGATGGGATATCTGCACCTGGTGCGGTTGGTGTGTGTGTGTGTGTGTGTGTGTGTGTGTCAGCGGTACCGTATGGGCGACTACGGCAAGTGTCGGGACATCTATGAAGGGCTGCTCGAAGATGAGGACAACGCACAAGACGTAAGACACACCCACCACACAAGGAAGACCCTGATGGCACGCATCCAGTGGTGCTCGTGCTCTCTCTCCCTGTGTGTGCAGAAGATGCTGATTGTCAATCTCCTGGCCGCCTGCATCTCCGGCAACCTCGGCGAACAGACCGCACAAGCCGTCGACAGGGCCGAGGTCAGCCGATGACATCGGTGTCACATTCATTGCTTCCGTCATGACTGCGTCTGTCTGTCTGTCTGTGTGTATGTCATCCATCCGTCCATCAGGGTCACATGAACGATTCTTATGAGGTGGCCTTCAACATGGCGTGCACGCTCATCGAGAAGGGTGACCTCACGGGGGCACAAGACATCCTCAAGACAGCACAAGGTCAGTTCAGTGACTGAGGCAACACCCGGTCAGTGATCCGTTGGACGGCAGCATCGGATCTGCCTGCCTATGTTATGTGCATCAATCAGAGTTGTGTCGTCGTGAGTTGGAGTCGGACGAGGACGTGCAGGCAGAGGGGGAGGAACTCGACAACCATCCTGGTCACACACACACAGACACACACACACACGCACACACGCACACACGCACACACGCACACACACACACGAGGGAGGGGGGCAAACAGATCAGTTCCGTGTGTCTATCGATCCTTTTCGTTCCTTACAAAGAGCTGGCATCCATCAAGGTCCAGAGCGCGTTCATCCAGCAGAGGAAAGGTACGCACCCGACCCGCCTTCATCCAGCCGCCTACACTACAGGATCCTCTCCTTGTCTGTCTCTACTGTTTGTGTGTGTAGGTGACCTTGATGGTGCGGCTCAGATCTACAACAGTGTGTTGAGGCAGCACCGTGAGGACGAGGACCACGAGATTGACGTCACCGTACTCGCCGTCGCACAAAACAACCTCGTCGCACTCAAGTAACAAACAGACCGAAACGATCCGCCTGTCCACCACCCACTCCTGTCACCCTCTGTCTGATACATGTGTGTGTCGCTTCAGGCCAGAGGGCAAGTCTCTGTTCGACTCGCTGAAGCGCATCAATGTGGCCTCCAAGGAGTCCCTCGAGCACAAACTCACCACCAAACAGGCAGCCGCTATCGCGCTCAACAAATGCCTCGTGCTGCTGCAGGCCGGCAAGGTGCGCACAGCACGAGTGGGGTGGGACACACAGAGAGAGAGAGGCCGTGCACTGTGTGGTGTTGCTTTTGTCTCATGCAGATGGAGGAGTGTCGCCGCGCGTTGCAGGCCGTCCAGCCTAAGTTCTCGACACACCCCAGATTCGCCATCATCAACGCGTACCTGCAGGCGCGTACTCACCGAACTAACTCGTCCAACACCCGTCCAACACCCGTCCAACACCCGTCTACCCGTTCCATATGTTGTATGTCTGTCGATCAGTATGTTGACAAGAAGACGTCCAAGGCTGAGGAGATTCTCCGCACGGCACTCGAGGCGGCACCCAGGGAGAAAACCAAAGAGCTTGTGGTACGCACGTATGTCGACCCGAAGCACTTACCCAGCGACACACACACACACACACACAGACCCGGACCATCGTGGTATGCATGTGGTTGTGTTGTTCTATTTATCAGTTGGCGTTGGTAGAGTTCAAGATGAGCCAGAACCACTTCAGCGAGGCCGTCCAAGCCATGAGGCAGCTACCCGAGGAGTCACTCTGGCAACCAGGTGCGGGCAAACTCACTCACTCACTCACTCACTCGCCAAGCCCTCCGATCGATGTGCAGTGGATGGATGGATAGATGGATGGATGTGTGCGTCATCTATCTCGTGTCAGGTTTCCTGTCTGTGGCCGTGAGTCTGTACCAGCGTGCCAAGGACATCGAGGGCGCCGCCCAGATGCTCGAAGGCGCCATCCAGTACTGGGCCGACAAAAGCGTAAGCCAAGCAGGGCACACAGGCAAACTTGCTCATCCATCGATCCATCGATCCATCCATCCATCCATCCATGAGCTCGTGTGTGGTCTGCACAGGCCGAGGAGGCCGAGTCGACCCTCGAGAAGATCCTCCACACATCAGGAGGTAGGCAAGACGCGTCATGAAGACCAGACGCACTGGATGTGCCTCCCTTGTCGTCCGCAGAGTTGTGTGTGAAGCTCCGTCGTTGGGAGGACGCTACGCGCCACTTCAAGATGATACTCGAAAAGGTACACAGACACACATAAACCGACGCGCAGCCAGTTCATTAATCCGACTTCTTTGGCTGCAAACCAATTGCAGATCGACGGCACTGACCGAAAGGCGGCCTGTGGCCTGGTTGCTGCCGCCAGCTACCATGACGACGACCTGGCCGAGACATACGCGGACCGACTCCCCCTGCCCGCATCAGTGCAGCGATTCGGTACGCACACACGACATACATCATCACGGCACCTAGGCGATGGCTGTGTGTGTGTGTGTGTTGGTCACGTCAGATCCTGAGGAGCTGGAGTTTGCGGCCTTGCCCAAGACCTACAGGGGCAAGAAGGCCGAATCTACGGCCGCGGCTGCTGCTGCTGCTGCGTAAGGACACTGAAAACGGGAGGGTGCACAGCGAAGGAGAGGAGATATCACGTTGGTGTCCGTTCCTTTGTTTGTGTCTTCTCCTCTTCTCCCTCAGTGATGCCGAGGCGTCTGCGTCGGCGACTGATGGCACCACGTCTGCAGCGGCGGCGAAGAGGAAGGCCGTCAAGAAGCGGAAGAGGAAAATCAGATACCCCAAGAACTTCGACCCTGAGAACCCTGGTGTGTGCACCCGCCCTGCCAGCACAGACCCAGGCCAGCCACTCTCCTGTCGTTTCCTCTACTATCAGGCCCTCCGCCCGATCCGGAGCGATGGCTGCCGAAGCACGAAAGGTGAGAGGGGGAGGGGGGAAAGGGGGCAGGGGGAGGGGGGGCAATCAGCCGGCACGATCACGTGTATTGTGTTGTGTGTGTGCAGGTCTGCTTTCAAGAAGTTGTATCGGCGCCGCAAGGACCAGATCAGCCGAGGGCCGCAGGGAGCCATGCCCACTGACGCAAACCTCGCCAAACCAGCAGGTATGCACGCCATCCAATCGACTGGCTTGGTGGCTGCAACCCTCCTCTCTCTGTGCTGTGGTTCGCTGCATGGACAGGGCCGTCAACTGCGCGGACGGAGGTGGCTCAGGAGCATACGGCACAGAGGCACAAGTGAGCAGCAGGCGGGCACCACCACGTAGCCCTCGTATTCACTGCATCATTGTGTCCATGTGTGTGCAGGGGCAAGAAGGGCAGAAAGAAGTGATGCTTTCCCGGCAGTCACGGCGGTGGATTTGCTTGTGTGGACTGAGGGGGAGGCACTGCTGTGCTGGTTGGTGTGTCTCTGTCTGTAAGAGGTCGTGCCGGGAGGCATTCGTCGTATGAATGCATGCACGGAGGTGTGACACGCATTCATATGTGGCGCGTTTTCACCATCGATGACGCAGGCCAGACAGACGAGGACTGCCTGCCTCTCTTATCTCTCTGCGCTGCGTGAGTGTGGTGGCTGAGACTCTGTGTGGCTGTGCTGGCTGTTAGACGTCATGAATTGAAGGGAGGTTATTTATTTTATCCGATCGACAGAGATATATACACTTTAGGGTCCGCACGGCTTGGTCCGCCCGCCCCCCCTCTCTCCCCCCCCACACATCCGCCCGCACACATCCGCCCGCACACACATCTGCAGTTGGTGTGAGTGAACCGAATTCTGCAGTGACGGCCAGGGGAGGTGCCTGGTCGCATCGATGCATTCATTGGTGCTTTGCTTCCCAGGTCGATGACCCTCGCCCAGTTGTTGACACAGGCCCTCCAGGAAAGAATCTGATACCCACAAATGTAAAATGCAGGCGGCGATCTGAGGACACATGACACGTACACATAACCAAAGCAATGGATGTCTTCACGTAAGGTTCAAGCTGTGTCTCTATTCTTTCCTTCTTTTGAGTCCTCCTCAGAACCGCCGTGTTCAGCCCCTCGACACTGCGGATCTTGCTCCGCGCAGATGGAAGGGCTCGATACCGCCAGCCACCCTTCCGTGTTGCGACAGTCGACGACCTCGAATTTCTCCTCTCGAACCTCGTCGAAGCTCGCCAGCACCCCTCCCTCGGCGTGCCATCCCGTCACGGTGTCCTTGGCCAGCTGCACTGTGGCCGCGGTGCCGCTGGGGGCTGCGTCGTCTGGGCGGCGTGTGATGGCGCCTGAGAAGTGAAAATGGATCTCAATGAATCGTCCCATTCGTGACGGCTGTCGTGCTGCCGATGGCGGCGTGCCCGTGGCGGGCTATCTCGACGGCCCTGGCGGTGGTACGGTGTTGGCGATGCGCGACGTCTTCTGAGGTACAGAGAGAAGAAAGTGTCGAATGCGTGATTCGTCCTTGTGGCCCTCACCTCGTATGCACGTGGCGGCGACGGTGCTGCCCCGTCTGGCGTTCATAGGGAGTCGAAGATCGGTTGCGCCTGGGACGACAGAGAAAGTGAGAGTGTCGACATTCATTTATTCGATGTGTCGTGAACACCGTACTGGCGCGGCGATGGAGAGGAGATGGGAAACGTGTTGCCCATTTGCGGCTTCGACTTCGTGAGCACTCACTGAGGCACACGGACACTGCGATGGCCCCATCCATGCTGATGCCTTTTCCCATACCGGCCATCTCTTACGTGTTTTTGTATCTCCAGCACCCCTTCTGTCCCCCAGTCGTCAGCTCTGCAGAAGAACAGAGCACAACGCGGCACAGCGCACCCGTTGTGTGTTTGGCTTGATTCAAGGGTGTCTCAATTCTCTGTACCTTCTTCTGCCAGGTGAGTCGTCCGGTCAAAGTCCACCGTGAAATCTAGGCATACCACATAGAGATGAAAGCAAATTCGCGTGGTGGCCTTCACGATTTGCCAACCTGGCCCTCTCCCTGTCTCTGTCGTAGCGCCTCCAGTGTCCGTCGCGGTCGAAGGATTCGATCCGGTCGAATGGGTAGCGCTGAATGAACAAGATGACCGGCCAGATTCACCCGCTGTGAGTAATTGATTTTGGCGCAGTGACGTATTTTTTCCAATATTCCAAGCTTGTCACCCACCTTTGGGGTGTACTTGCCGCCAGCCCTTCCCCTCGCCCTCTCCCTGCCCCTGCCACCCCGCTCGTAGGGACTCAATCTGTATCCACACAGGCAAGCGTGCGTCCACGAACCATCAAGTCGCCTGCTCTCTGTCTTCCGCTCACCTCATGTGTTCTCGTAGATCTGGTCCTCGGTGCTCTTCTTCTTGCTCGCTTGTCCGGCTCGGTGCTCTTCACGATTCGCGCCTTTGACTTCTTGAGCGCCCACTGAAGCACTCCGTATACGGTGAGCGTGGATGGCCCTCGTGGCATGACTTCTTGTCCTTGGTGCTGGCGGCCTTCTTGCCCTTCTTGCCCCGGGTCACCTCAACCCACCCGTCATCAGACGGCGCGGGCTTCTCCTCAGCCTTGGCCTCTGCCACCCTTGGCCTCTGCCACCACTGTCGCGGGAGAGACCTCAGACGAGGCGGCATGCTCAAGCCGTGTTGGGCGTCGGCACGTCCACTGGCGGCTTGGCCTCTTCGGCGGACGGCTCGGCCTCGGCCTCGAGGGCAGGTGGGGGTGAGGGAGCAGGCGAGGCGTCGTCTTGGGCAGGGGCGGGTGCGGGGGGACCACCGCCGTTGGTGGGCTCTTCGGAGCTGACCTTGTTCTTGCACTTCTTGCGCACTTCTTGTTGGCGCGCCCCGTCTTGCTGGTTTCCCTGTCAGTCCTCCTCGGCCTTCTCCTCAGCCACCATCGGGAGCGGCCGCACCCTCACCCTCACGCTCAGCAATCTTGCCCTCGCCGAGGGAAGAACGGGGAACGTGGGAGTTCTAGCTTTTTCCCCTTTTTTTTCAGGGTTTGCAGGGTTTGTCTCGTCGAGACTCTCGAGATTCTCAGGAAAGGACCTCGAGAAATACGCCCGCACCAGTACGTCATAAAAGAAGCATGGGTGGGCCCAACAACGGCCTTAAATGCAGCACATAACACAGCTGCAAGACACCGAATCTCTGCGGGTGCAGACAGACAGACAGACAAAGTAGCTGATCAGCTCGGCTCTACACACCCACTCTCACCCATTCTCACCCACCGTACATCCTTACAGCTCCTAACATGGCTGGTGCATAAAGCACTGTACACTCACGCAATGAATCAGAAAGGAAAACAACCTTGCACCGCACAGTCACACATGCAGCCAGTCAGGCGGCCGGGAAAAGCAATAATCACATCCGATCGATGAAAGCAACAGCGATGAGGCCGAGAGCCACCGCCAGCCGCACCCCACCCGCACCAACAGGTATCGACTCACCACTGGTCGACTCCTCTGACTCCCTCTGCGTCCCGCCAAAGGCCACCTCATAGACCTCATCATCTCCGCCCACCACGCCCGTCCTCTGATCCTCATCGGTGCACGGCTGGCACGACCCTCCGCAGTCCACTCCCAGCTCGTTGCCATTCTGCAGACCGTCGTCACACAACCGGTACTCCTGTGCATACACACAATCATTGGCGCAGCGGGACGGAGAGCGAAATACACGGGTCGATCATACAGTACTGTGTTCTTCTTGTCTGCTGACCGACCTCCACTGTGTCGTAGATGGGGTGTGTGGGGGGCTTCTCGTTGCTGTCGAGCCGCCCCTGGCCGCCGAAGATGTACACACTGTCGCCGTAGGCCGCACCGGCGAACCGCATGCGCTCAGAGGGGATGGGCCGCATCTGGGTCCACTCGTCGTCCTTCGGCGAATAGCTCTCCACGTCGTTGACAGGGACGGACAGCTTCTCGCACTTGGAGGGGTCGGAGTGCTTCTGTTCCCCACCGATCACCATGAAATGACCATTCAGCGCCACACCACTGCAACCAACCAACACACAAACACACAAACACACACACACACAAGAAAAAGAATATGGACAATTGTGGGTTCGGTTCCTGAGCTGCATTTCATTCATGCATGTATTTGTCTGTGTGCGTACGCTTTGTCGGCTCGTGGCGTGTCCATGGCCTTGAGCTCTCGCCAGTCGTTGTCGGGCGGCGGATCAAACACCTCCAGCGAGTCCAGGGGGTGGCAGAAGTCGCTTGCAAACCCTCCAAACACATAGCCCTTCCCGCCGATGGTCACTGCCGTGAAGTCGCCCCTCGCACTGCCCATCGGCGGCCCCTTGGTCCACGAACGGTTGCCCGTGTGGAAGATCTGGTGTGCGTTGAGGGTGGAGTAGTGCCTATCGTAGCCGCCCACCACATGGATGGCCGAGTCGAGTAGGAAGGCCGCCAAGTCGCTGGAGGGGATCGGCATGTCGTGGGGCGACGATAGAGTCTCCCTGAAACGGGGAGAGAAAATTGCAGCAGATATCATATGAGCACGGACAGAGGCCGGCCGGCGCATCCATCGATGTGGCAGCCTACCAAGTGCCAGTGGATGTGTCGTACACGTCCACCTCTGCAATGAGCTCGTCTGTGGTACTCCGCCCGCCAATGAGATAAAGCTGCCCGCCCAGTGCCGCCGCTGCGTGGCGATAGCGTGGTCGGGGGGCAGACGGCAGGGCGCCCCAGCTGTCCAGATCTGACGCACGCACGACAGCATCTCGATGGATGGGCGAGTGGCATAGTTTTTCGTCGGTCATGCATTGGTTGCTCACCGGGTGTGTAGGCGTGCACTTCTCGAGTGACGTTGGGGCAGAAGCAGTAGAGGTCTTCACGGTCGGGGCAGACCTGGCCCTCCACGCAGCCGCCCACACACAGAATGGACTGGTCAACCGTCGTGCAGGTGAAGTCGCTGCAGACAGACATCACGTCGGTCGCATTCATCATACGCTCTTTGGATGCTCGGATCTGTGTGCTGCCTTTGCTTTGTGTGCCCACCTCGTGGGCATCGGCATCGGTGTTCTTTTGTTCCATTTGTCTTTCTGCGCCACTGGAGTCACCGCCAGCAGGGCGACGGTGACAATTACACCCAGCAACCTCATCGTTCTTGTGTGCGAGCTTGTGCAGTGCTCTGTATTTTGCCAGCCGTTCACAGACCAGACGTCTTCGGCCTTCACGGGTCGAAGGCTCGGGTTGTAGTGCTTTGCTTTTGTAGTTTGTGTGGTCAGATCTATCTAGTGAACCTGTCAGTCTGCCGCCCTCCCGGTGAGAGAAGCGAAGCCGCCCAACGTGGTCACCAGAGCCTCAACGCCATCGCAACCAACGACACACGAGAGCTCTGTATCCCCTTCACTGCGCCCAGCCTCTCCGCCCGCTCCCTGCGCTGCCTGGCGTGACCCAGATGCCTGTCTCGTAGCGACCGCAGCGCAGAGACGACGGCCACTATGACAATGGCGACATCAGCTGCGGATCAGCGCACCCCGCTGGAGGCGAGCAGCCTCTTCGCTTTCCCGCCCGAGGACTCGTTCTCCGCGACGTTTCGAAGGCAGCCGTTTAACAAGACCGTCTCCCCGCCGGTTGTCGACACCGACCGGCCGCCGGCGTATGACGATGAGGACTATGTCAAGGCAGAGGTGCCCGTGAGACTGCCGCGAGCGGCCGAGAGGCGGGGCACCCACCACTCGGACGGCGGAAGCACCGTCACCAGCAGCCGCATCGGAAGCTTCGGCAGGTGAGTCAGTCAACACAGCACGGCACGGGAGGGACTGGGAAACGGGCAGGGCAGGGCAGAGGAGAACGAACAAGGCCTGATGCCTTTGTGTGTGTGCGTCTGCTGTGTTGCAGTGTGATATCATCGTCGACGTCGCTCATATCGTCGACGTCGAGTGCTTCATCGTCCTTGTCTGAGCTCCCGCCGCCCGCCCCTCCTCCCCCCCAGCGAGACCCGCCCTCCCTCACCCACACCACACGCACCTCTGTCCCATCCGTCCCCTCCGCACCGACCCTCATCGCGAGCCACTCCTCTACTTCCCGCCCTGGCATACCCTTCCCGCCAGTCCTCCGCGACACCCACACCGCCACAGCCACCACCACCAGCACCAGCAGCGGTAGCAGCGTTCAGCAGTTCGCGTCCCAGCCGCGACACGTGGAGATCATTCTGCATCGCAAGGGCGACTCCCCATTTCAGCAGCAGCAGCAGCAGCAGGAGTATGGCACCAACCCTGAGGGGAAAGTGGTGCACGCCACCCCCTCCATGCACCACAGTACCCACCACCAAAGCCAGCAGCACCACACTACCCAGCAGCAGCAGCAGCAGCCTCCGCAGGGCGCCTTCACGCTGCGCCTGGACGACGTCCCCTCCCCGCCCATCTCACCCCAACAACTTGCACAGTACCAGGCCGTCATCGCAAGCTACCTCAGGGGGGCCGCCAGACAGCAGCAGCAGCAGCAACAGCAACAGCAGTACCAGCACACGACCTACGTGCAGCCGACGACCCTCAGCAGTCTCAGCAGTGTGAAGGTGGCTCCACCTGTCGGTTCATCAGTCGACCCGCCGCCCGGTTTTTCCCCCGCCGGGATGGTTCCGCGGGCCGTGTCCATGTCGCTGCCGTCTTTGCCGCTGCTGGAGAGCAATCAGGCAGTGCTGCTGGCTGAGGAGAGGACCACACCCATGAGGAACCCGTCGGGGCTGCGCATCACCATGCCCAACGGAGAGGGCTACGACGTCCCCAGGGGACCGGACGGCGAACTTCTCTCAATCGGGTCGCTGTTCCACAACGAAGGTTTGTGTGTGGGGTGGGTGGGGGGAAAGCGAGACGAGATGGGACGGAGGAGGGAGTGGATCGTGTGGTGAGTGTTGCAACCGTTGTGCTGTTTGTTGTTTGGTTTGTGTGCAGGTGCGTGTCGTCCGTGTGTCTTTGTGACGAACCAGCGGAAGGGTGGGTGTCAAAACGGCATTCACTGTGCCTTTTGCCACTACCCGCACTCACCCAGAAGAAAACCGCCACGGTACACACCTCACACACACACACACACGCGCCCGCCCAGGAGACACTCTGCCTAATGCTCATCGTGTGTGTGTGTGTGTGTGGTTTCGGTTTCATCTCTGTCTGTTGTGTTTGTCAGGCCCTCCAAGAGGCAGCGTGCGTTGCTCAAGGCGCTCAAGACGGGGACCCTCAGCCAGTCCACACCATCTTAGTCAATGACACGTATACATATGACATAGACACGACATCACATCCATCACCCATCACACCCACCACACTCATGCTCGCTCATCCACCCATCCATCCAGACAGTCACTCACCGTTCCGGCCGGGCGGCCGGTAGCTTGCTCGCTTTGTGCTGTGCGTACACCCGCTTTCCTCCCCTCTGGCTGCCTGGCTGGCCCCTCCCCTCCCCTCCCCCCTCCCCCTCCCACCCACCCGCCGCCCCTCATTGCTCCATTTATGCCTTAGATGTTGTTTTTCGACGTACACCGGTCGTTCACACTACTCTCACTGACTTGCCCACTCACTACTCACTCACTCCATGGGATGGGACGGGACGGGACAGTGGGATGATGGGTGGGTCGGCATTTTCTGAGATGATGAGATGATGTTAAGTTGAGTTCGTGACGACACCCACTCATTCAGTCAGTATGTGCGTGCGACGTCCCCCTTTTCTCTCTGTGTGTGTGCCGATGGCGTGTGGGGCGGGAGCACTATCATGAGCCCACATGCTCATGTAGATGTGCTTCCTGCCCCAACCCACGCGGTGCACCCATAGGGGAAAGGAACCGCACAATGAACACAAAGACAGACAAGAACGAGCGAGCGTTTTCTCGCCTTTTGGTGTCCTTGGTGGTTGATTGAGGAGTTCCCCGCGCCTCGACAGTGAGGTGCGTGAGGTGCAAGGGTTCGTGTGGGTGGGTTGAGAGAGAGATGGAAAGACAGTCAGACAGCCAATCGGCCAGTGGCACGGCACGGCACGGCAGGGGAGGGACTGACTGTTGATGTAATGTAAGTAATGTACCGCGGTGTACTGTAGTGTGAGTGATATTATTATTACTGTTTTGCATTGAATGCAGCGCAGCAAGGCGGCCGCCGTCATCCCGTTCACCCAGACAGACAGAGAGATGGTCCAAAAGGCCGCCGAAACACTTACTGACACGCGCACGCACTGCCACACCTCACGCCGTCCTTCCTGCTGCCTCTCTGCTGAGCGCAGATGAGTGCTTGCGTCCGAGAAGGGGAGAGAGAGAGAGAGAGACCGGGCCGATGTGCGCTCGTTGCGCTGTGATCCATCCACAAGTACCTATAAATGCATGTATGCATCTTCTCGTCTGCCCGCCCACCCACCCGCTCATGTGTGATGTCATGTGACTTGATGTGATGATATTTTTCTGAACTCAAAGAGCAGACCACGGTGACAAGCCGAACAAGGCAGGCAGGCGGCTCTGTTTATCTTTTGCACCCTCCCCCCCTCCCTCCCTCCTCCTCTCTGAGGCACCCCCGTTCTCTCCCCCCGATGCGGTATGCATTCCCTCTTCCTCCCCGTCTTTGTCTTGTCTCTGCAGGGGAGCATTTTTTGCCCCTCCCCTGCCCCTGCCTGCACATATGTATACATAATACACACACAGCCGTCCTTTCTTCCCTCCTTCTACACTACCTTCTACACTACACACATACATACGCACAACCATATCTATCCATCACAGACATCTACTGCGCGACCGGCCGCCCTTTTCTGGCTCCTTCCTTCAGCGTAAGCGCCGGCCACTCCCCTTCACTTATTTTTTCTCTGCTTTGTTGCCCAAGAGAGGGTCCACGGAGAGGTGTGCACCACACACGAAGGGTGGTCGGTCTATCGCCGTTTCTCTCTCTCTCTCTCTCTCTCTCTCGGTTTCTCTTTCGGTCCCCTGGTTGGTAGCTTCCTTGTTTGCTTGGTTGGTTGGTTGGTTGGTTTGTCTCTCTGCCTGTCTATCTACCTGCCTATGTGTGTATCGCTGTCTGTTTCTGCTGTGCATAGTGTGTCCGTACCACCAGAACGAGTCGGTCGGTAAGTAGTAGGACAGGAGCTTGTGTGTGTGTGTGGCGCTGCTGTGGTATGCTGTGTGCTGCGGGCGGTGTGGGTGGGGGCTGGTGTGTGTGTGTGTTGGTGTTTATATAAATCAGCTGACTGCATTGTGTCTGGTGTCTGGTGTGGCTGCCCCGCCTTGCTCGGCTCTGTCTGCTCTCGCCTGCCCTGCCCGACCCCCTGCCCACCGAACTTGACTGACTGATGGGGTCTGCCTGGGCACATGGCTGTAAGTATACCGGCTCGAGTGAGCGACGGATGGACAGATGGACGAGAGAGACGAGGAGCGAGACAGGCAGGCGGATGTCATCACTGCCGTTTTGTATAAGGCGGAAAGCCAGGCAGGCAGGCAGGCAGTGAGGGAGAGGGAGGTGGGGAGCTGTGTGTCGTGTTGGTGTATGTAGTATTTATATTATATGATGTACGCATTGGTGTATTGTGTGTCTGCGTGTCTGCGTGTGCGTGTGCGTGTGTGCGCTTATGGGTCATGCCGACACCCCTTCCCCCACTCACCCTCCTCCCCTCTTTTCCCCACATCCCCATCCCGACCGAACAAGAGAACAGACTACACATGCCTCGCCCTTTTCCCCTTTTCCTCCTCGCTCTCGCTCGCTCGGTCGCTCGCTCGCTCGCTTGGTTGGTTGGCTGACAGCCGCCAGACACAGACATCGGCGCGGCGGCAGTTGGGTGGGCGGGCGGGCGGGCAGGCAGACAGGCAGCCAGCCGGGGATGGGATGCGGTTTCTAAGGATATGTATGCATAGGTCCGTACATAACTATGGGATGTGCGTACGTATTTTTGTCACTCACGCTGCGCATACCGACCGCTGCACGTGCCATGCACGCGGGCCGGACCATTTACGACGGATCGACGAGAGGAGAATGGAATGCCTGCAGGCCATCCATTCCATGCATGCGATGAATGAGTGCGTGTGGTGTGTGGGTTGGTTGGTTTGGTTTGCGTCCGTGGCCAAGTGCGCGTGGATTTATAACGTGCCGTGCTTCTTCATGCCGTGGATGAGTGTTGATGCGTCTGTCGATGGATGGAAAGAGGGTGGGTTGGAAAGAGGAAGCAGGACGTTCATGCTTTCGCCGCTCCTCTCCCCCTCCCCCTGTATGTATGGATGGATCGAATCAATGAATCAAGTGTGCGAGTCGAGTGGATGTGAAGCCAGACTATGTTCGTATGTATGTGTGTGGGTCTGACTGACTGAATGCATCCCTGCGTGCGTGCGTGTGTGTATGTGTGTCCGCGGCCCATTCATTGCGGTGGGTTCCGCCGATTTCTTTGCCAAGAAAGAAGGAAGAAAGAGGAGACAAGAAACCGTCTGCAAGTGTGTGTATGATAATACCTCTATCTGTATGTGTGTGTGCCTGCAAGTATGTCTATGTCTATGTCTGTACGTATGTACGATCGATGCAGCCACAAAGTAACGGTTGTCCATTTCAGCCAGCCCATCATGCATAGCAGCAATCGCTCAGTCAGTCAGTCAGTCATATAACCTTCCCTATCTATCCATCTATCTATCTATTCTATCTCTCTATCTGCCTGGATCTGCCGCCTCCCTGCTTGCATACCCACCTGAGCGAGTCAAGTGCGTCCGTCCATCAAATGTGTCATTCATGCTTGTCATGGTTTCTGTCCGTCTTTGATTGATTGATTGCTTGATTGCTTGATTCCTTGTCACTCGTTCACTCACGTGCGATGCGTCGTTTGGTCGTTTTTGTCGCCCGCCAGTCGACGGTGTTGGAAATTGTCTCCGGGCTGGCGGGCCTTCGTGGTGTGCTTGGCTTGTGTGCGTGATCAGTTCTTCCCCTAGTTCGTACAACTATCATTCATGGCATGCGTGCAAACCTGCAGACACACACACACATGTACACACATGCATACGGAGATAAGATCGATGTGTGGCTGTCATGCTCATCGATCTGTGCCTGCATACGAACATGGCTCGATCGATCGATCGATCGTGTGGGAGAAAGAAAGGCAAAGATCGGATCGGAGGCAGTGTGTGGGCTAGCCACAAGTGTGCGCTACGTTGAAGGATGGATGGTATATGGTTATGTGCATACAACAAACAAGTACACTACCCACGTGTACACCGTGTGTATCTTGGTGTATCTGCCCCAAGCATCACACGTCGGCCGTCCGTGCGGTGCGGTGCCGTTTTGACGAATCGGTGTTTTTCCAGCCCAATCGGTGTCGCCCGACTGACTTGAGTGGCTGACTCACCGATCGAAGGAAGGGATGAACAAGTAAGATACAATCACTGCTCGCTCACTACTGCTCGCTCACTGCTCCACTCGACTCTGACTCACTTGACTGACTCTCGACTTACCAGAGGCAATTAATTCCTACGGACAGGGGGAGAGGGAGGAAGCTCTATTCTCCCTGCGTGCATTCACAAGGCAGGCACGGCACGGCACACACTGGAGGGCGGACAGGAAGGGTGGGCGAGTCCATGCTATTAGGCAGGTGCTGAGGAGCGAGCTTTCAAAGTCGGAAAGGAAAAAAGGGCTGCGCTGCTGCTGCTGTCTCTCTGTCTGCGTGCGTGGCGTTGCGTGGTCTCAGTGAGTGGATGGACGAGGAAGAGAGAGAGGGGGGGCGCGGATGTGGAGATAGTTGGAAAGAACTGCTTCGTGCTCTGGCTGTCTATCTGTCTGTCTGGAAGGGTCGGAAGTCTTTCTTTCTTGCCTCCTAAAGGACTGATTCCTGCTTGCCTGCCTGTCTTACTGTGTCGCCAAGTGTCGTGTGTTCCTGGCTGCTTTCCTTCCTCTCTGCTGCGTGCCTGCGTTGTTATGTTGAATCTTGCTGCTGAGCGGGTCCAAGGACGAGAGAGAGAAAGGCACGGAGGGTGTGTGGGTGGGTGGGTGAGTGCCATGAAGGCTAGCCATGAACGCCATTCAACAGTGCCTTTTTCACCTGTGAGTCACGTTCACACGTCGCGGCAACAAACACGTGCATGGCCATGGCCATGGCCTGCCTGTCTGCATGAGATGAGTGGGGGGGTTGTGAACAGCAGCCGCGGGGCAAGAGGGAGGGTCATGAGAGGTAGCATAGCAGCAGTGCAAGAGGGGTACTGCGTACAGATAGGACATACAGATGGATGAATCGAATCAGTGAACCAACTAGTCGAGGCAAGGCATTCGTATGGATCTGAGTTTTCCCTGTGTCCATCTGCCGGACATCGACAAAGCCGAACAGCAATGTTCATATCAGCTCGGCATCCAAGATCACATCACACGAAGAGTCTGCAGGCCAGCACCTACAATCGCTGCTCAATCTGTATCGGTACTCGGTCACGCCGCTGCTGGAGCTGGCGCTGGCGATGAGCGGGAAAAAAATGTAGTGGGGGGAGCCGCCCGGCCTAAGTAAAGAGTTTTGTGCAGGCAGCTCTAACCCGGAATGGCCCATGAATGGCCAGGGTGGCCCGGATGGTCATTGGTTTGACGGGGAGACGGGGATCGGGCCGATCGAAGAAGAGCGCGCAACTTCTCCGGCCTGTAAGTTCCTGAGAATAATTGACCGTATCCCTTAGTAAGTGCATTGCATGGTTGTCTGAGGGCAGAAAGACAGCAATCCTCGCACGATTACGCTAGTGAAGGATTTTGATTGTCGCTGTGCAGTCTGTTGACTCGCCCCTTCGTCTGCCAAGATGACGCTCAAGACGGTGACCATCGGCTACCCCCGCATCGGGCCAAACCGCGAGATGAAGAAGGCTCTCGAGGACTACTGGGGCAAGAAAATCAAACAAGACGACCTGGTCAGTCAGACCAGCAACATACTACCTGCTGGTGCTCACACACATTCCTGCCGTCCCGTTTGGTGATGCCTTTTGTGTGCAGGTCGCTGCGTCCGACAAGATTTTCGAGAACAACCTGGATGAGCAGGTCAAGGCGGGCATCGACATCATCGGCGTGGGCCACCACACCATGTACGACCCCATGGCCGACTGGACCCTCCGCTTCGGACTCCTGGCGCCCCGCTTCCAGCCGCTTGTCGGCACCATGAGCCGCCTGGACCTCTTCTTCTCCATGGCCCGCGGTGTGGGCGACGTGACGGCCCTCGACATGACCAAGTGGTACGACACCAACTACCACAACCTGGTGCCCGAGATCGACCCCAGCACCACGCCCAAGAAGGACTGGGCCGACTACATCGAGATGATCAAGAAGGCCGTCGCCAAGATCGGCGGCGACAAAGTGGGCGCCGAGATCATCGGTCCCATCACTGTGGTCGACAAGGCCTCGCTCAAGGGCGTGACCCTCGACCAGGTGGTGGACAAGCTCATCCCCCTGTACATCGACCTGCTCAAGGAGCTCAAGGCGCTCGGCGTGGCCGAGGTGCAGATCAACGAGCCCGCCCTCATCCTCGACAAGGCCAAGGACCTCCGCTCCACCTACGAGCGCGTCTTCACCCAGCTGGCCACCGTCGGTGTGCCCATCAACCTGATCACCTTCTACGACGACATCGGCGAGGCGTACCCCTGGGCCGTCAAGCTCCCCGGCGTCACGGCCGTGTCGCTCGACTTCACCCGCGGCGACACGATGAGCCTGCTCAAGAAGCACGGCTTCCCGCAGGGCCGGCGGCTGGGCGCCGGTGTGGTGGACGGCCGGTCGGTGTGGAAGGACGTGTCCCTGGCGTCCAAGATGCTCAAGGAGATCAAGGACACTGTGGGCCCCAACGTGGAGGTGTCGGTGCAGCCGTCGTCCTCCCTGCAGCACGTGCCCTATGACGTGGAGAATGAGACCAAGGTGGACGCGTCGCTCAAGGCCAGGCTCTCCTTCGCCCGTCAGAAGCTCCAGGACGTCAAGGCCGTCGCCACTGCCGCACCCGGCACTGCCAAGGGCGGCGTTGAGTTCGCCGTGCAGGACGCCGATGTCAAGGAGCCGCCCGCTGACATGATCAACAGGAGCAAGCCCTTCACCGAGCGTCGTTCTTTGCAGGTGGGAGATAGGATAGGCCACGGGAGGGAAGGCAGACCGCCATGTGTGTTGATGTGTGCCTGTCTGTGTGTGTGTGTTGTGGTCTACTGGTACAGATGGCGACGTTGGGCAACGTGAAGCTGCCGACGAGCACGATAGGTTCGTTCCCTCAGACGCCGGCCATGCGCAAGATCCGTCTCAAGTACCGCAAGGGCGAGGTGTCGAGCGAGGAGTACCAGAGGGCCGTCGACCAGTACATCGCCTACTGCATCGGAGTCCAGGTACACACACACACACACTCACACTCCCACTGCCGAAGCCAATCGCGATACATGTGTGTCGGCTGTCTGCCTGTGCGTTTGTGTGTGCTGTCTGTCAGGAGGGTCTCGGTCTGGATGTGTTGGTGCACGGCGAGCCCGAGCGATCGGATATGGTTGAGTACTTTGGCGAGCGCATGGACGGCTTCCTCTTCACTCAACTCGGGTAGGCAGGGAGCTGACACATACAAGAGGCACAAGGAGCACACAGGGACGGTATGGTATGTCTTTCTGTCTGTGTGGCCTGCCTTATCTGTCTGCAGATGGGTGCAGTCGTACGGTTCCCGCTACGTCCGCCCGCCCATCATTCACGGCGATGTTGCCCGCACGGGCAACCAGCCCATGACCGTCAGGGAGTTCATCGTAAGCCCACCCTCACCCTCACCCACACACCACACATACACCACACCACACACCAACCAAAATGGCTGGCAAGTAGCCCTCCCTGTTGGCTCATCGCTGTTGTCTGTCTGTCTGCAGGTGGCCCAGGACTGCACGACCAAGCCCGTCAAAGGCATGCTGACGGGCCCAGTGACCATTTTGAACTGGTCATTCCCCCGCAAGGACATCGCCCGCAAGGAGCAGGCCTTCCAGATCGGATACGCACTCAGAGACGAAGTCGCCGACCTCGAGGCCGCCGGTGGGCAGCAAGAGAAGCCGCGCCGGTGTTGATGCACCTGTGTATGCATGTGGCCGTGTCTGTGTGTGTGTTTGATGTGATGCATCAGGTTGCTGCGTGATCCAGGTGGATGAGCCTGCCCTGCGCGAGGGTCTGCCCATCAAGCCTGCCCGCTGGGCGGCCTACCTGGACTGGGCTGTCAAGGCCTTCCGCCTGTCGACCACCGTGTGCAAGCCCGAGCTCCACGTGGTGACCCATTTCTGCTACTCGGAGTTCGAGGACGTCATGCAGGCCATCAAGGACCTCGACGCCGACCAAATCACCATCGAAAACTCGCGATCCGACGACGCCGTCCTGAAGGTGAGCCAGCGAGACAGACCCTCCCTCCCTCACCAGTGCTTGCACCGCACCCGTGTGTGTGTACTATCTTGTGTTGTGTTGTGTGTGTCCCTCCCTCTCCCTCCCCTCTCGTCTCGTCAGTACCTGGTGGAGCAGGGTTACGACCACGACGTGGCGCCGGGTATTTACGACGTGCACTCGCCTGTGATCCCGCCGACCGACAAGCTGATGGAGCGGGTGGAGATGATCAAGAAGAGCGGCCTCGAGTTCGACCGCATCTGGATCGTCCCCGACTGCGGCCTCAAGACACGCAAGTGGGACGAGGTCATCGAATCGCTCCGAAACCTCGTCACCGCCACCAAGAGCATCAGGGGCTAGACAGACAGACACACAGACCGATGGATGGATGAGTGAGTGGATGGATGGATGGATGGGCGATTGGCGATTTTGATATGGAGAGAGACGGGTGTGTTCGTTTGATGACTGACAGCACGTATAAATGTGTGCTGGTTTGGTCCAGTTTCGTTGGTTGGTGAATTGAATGAATTGGACGGACACTTTGGTGGGTGGGCGGGTGGGGTGGAGGAGAGGAAGGAAGGAAGGGCCGGCAACCGGGCGGGCGGAGATGGGCGTTTTAAGGGCGCAAGCCCCACTATCTTCTCCCAGCCCGACCTCCTCTCCATCCATGTCAGTCAGTCAGTCATTGTGTGGTGTGTGTTTCGTGGCTGCGTGTGAGTGATGTGGTGTGTATGGGGTCGCCCTCTCCCCTTACCTTTTTTTGCCACATCCCTAGTTCGTATCAAGATTCCATCGCATTGGGGACAAGGTTGGTGGGGCAGGGAGCATCGTCCGTCGTGCGTCTCGTGCGTCTGTATCTGTGTCAACTGGGGAAGGGTCGCTGGTTCGTGTGAAGGTGTCTGTGGTGCCTGCCGGGAATGATCCCCTCACTCCCGCTTTTTCCAAAGGACCAAACTCAGACGGCCCACTAATTTTGAACAGTTGGACTGACCGATCGAGATCGATATGTCGAGGCCTTTGTCTGGGTGGTCCATATGCGGTGCTGCTGCCCTGTCTCGTTGACGCGATCATCGAGATGGCTCCCAATGCAAGCAATGGATGGCTACGTCTGTTCGTGCATGCCATGTGCTGGTGCAATTTTGGACATCTAGCTATACGTGTGACGCCGCCACGCGCCCAGCAACCCATCTCAGACGAGAGGGGAAGGGTGAAGTGATAGATACTTACGGTACACACAAGTCGTCCGTCCGTCTACGCACCTGTCGTTTCGCATGCCTGACTGCCTGCCTGCCTGCCTCGCGATTTCTCTCCTCTACGAAGCGAGGGCAGCTGCAGAATGCCTGAAAGGGTGGGGGGACTCCTGAGTGGCGCACAAAAGTGCCTGCCTGCCTGCCTGCCTGGCTGGCTGTCTGTCTGTCTGTCTATCTGGTCGGTTTTCGTCGCATAGGTTCCCCTGAGCGATTTTCTTAGAGTCACCTGTTGGATGCCTGTGATTGTTTTATGAACACATTGGTGGGTCACACATGGAGCATTGACGATGGGGAGAGAGTGGAGGGAAGAGACACATGGATCTGCAATACTTGAGTTCAGTGCCGCGAAGGTCTTCAGTGCCTGTTGCCCCCACGAGCACTCGGAGAACTCAAGAGTTGCGTGACATGATTGCAGGGTGAACCGAAATTTTCATGTCGAACAGCTTCACATCCGACACGAGAACAGAATTTTGCACCACACACCAGGTCTTTTCACATGGTGGTCACAGAATCATCATGCTCACAGAATGCACAAATCTCAGACAAAATGGTCACATCCCCACGCCAAAAGACAAAGGTTGTCTCATACAAAGGTTGTCTCATCGACGACAGCAGCCTCTTCGAGGCGTCCACACCCATCAAAACTGTCGGCCTCCGTTTCCTCCCTCCTCGCCCCAAAGCACTCCACTCTGTCGGTCACGAGACCCGCCGCAAGACGTACACATTCTCTGGCATGGCCGAGGCGTCGGGTTGCTGCCTCGATCCCCGTGCCCAGAGTATCCTGTAGTCATCATCCAGATATGTCATCCGCCAGTCGCCGACATTCTGGGGGGGGAGGCGCCATCAACAGGAAGCAAAACACGATTGGGCATATCAGGTTACTGCGATCTTTCTTTCCTCTCCTCACCTTGAGCTCGTTCTTGGCCAGGGGTATGCCGAACACTCTAAAGCCAATATTCTGAAACTTGACGCGCCACCTGTTGGGCCCCAGCACGTCCCACGACGCCTCGAGAAAGGCCTGCAGGCAGGAACAGGACAATCGCACAAACACAAGATGAGGAGCCAGCCATGTGTGAAGCTTGAAGGTCTCTTGACCCACCTGCACTGGGCCGATATCGACGTAGTTGATGTACACGTCGCTGTCCATGTCGATCATCTGCCACAAACCAACACGACAGACACGGACAGACATTCACACGACGTGAACGAACAGCACTATGAGCTGGGGATGGATGGATGAAGGGATGGATGGATGGACACGCAGATCACCCACCTGTGTGACATCTCCTACGAAGGGTCCCAGCTTGCCGGCACTGCTGCCCGGCGTCGTCGTGTACACCAACCTCCACAACCCATTCAGCCTCTTGGACCTGATGGATTGATTGAAACACACCCATCCCATCCAGCTGCTGCGTTCATGCCATGCACGCGGCTCCTTTCCAGCGTCCTCACTGTGCTGCTGCCTTGATAGGCGATGAGCTCTCCAGCTGCTTCACCAGCGACAAGATCTTCTCCCTCTCCGCCTGCCAAGAAAGACACACACTCACACACATCAACACAGGCGGCCACCAAGATGCAGCCAGCGAGTGCACACACCTTTGCAGTGCAGTGGCTCTTTCCCTCTCACTGGCTCACCGGCGTCACTTTGATGCCGTTGTCCTTGCCTTTGGCTATCCTCCCAATCTCCCTCTTGAGCGAGGCAGCGTCCACCGATGGCTTAAAGATGTTCGTAAGCATCTGCGGGCTCAGTCGCCTTGCCGTTCGTCTGCTCAGTGGTCTTGACAGTGTTGGTGAGCTACTGAGAGGCGAAGCAGGGCTCCGAAACGCATCGCACACGGCCGAGAGCGCCAGTGAGATCAGCGGCAGGAAGATCAACATGTGGCAGAGATCTGCGAAGAGGTGCTTCATTTCGTTGCAAACACTTCTTTTGCAGCTGCGGGACATTCCGTGAAACCGCTCGCTCGGAGACCGCCGTCGCCCCTTTTCCCGTCTTCCCTCCGCCGTCCGCTGCTTCATTCAGGCTGTCACACTCAGATCCCTTCGTTTTGATCAAAAGCACTCATTTCGTCTCATTCGTGTGTGACCCGCACTCAAGATGCAGAACGGCACAGTGAAGGACGAGAGGTTGTTCAACTTCTCTGCAGGTGCGCACAGGCACAGATCCATCATGAAACAGCCTCGCTTGCAAGCTGCCTGCCTGTGCTGATTCATGCATTGCTTTCGCATCTGGTGTGTGTGTGGTTCAGGTCCCTGCATGCTGCCTGTGGAGGTGCTGCAGGAGTGCCAGGACCACATGATGAACTGGAACGGATCCGGCATGGGCGTCATGGAAATGGTACGCTGGTGCACCAGGCCGTTGCCGTCCGGTCTGCCTGATTCACACACGTGTTGCGTGTCACGTGTATGCAGTCGCATCGCGGCAAGGAGTTCGTGTCCATCTACAACCAGACCGTGAGCGACCTGCGCGACATCCTCCAAGTGCCGGACTCCCACTCGCTCTTCTTCATGCAAGTAAGTGGGCTCAAACACAAACAAGGGGGCTGGGCTGCTGCACTGCATGGTGCAATCAATACGACACCGCATCCATCGCATATATCGGTGAACATCCTATCCTCTGCAGGGCGGAGCGACGACGCAGTTTGCGTCCGTGCCTCTGAATCTGCTCAAGGAGCCGTCCAATGCAGCTGACTATGCCGTCACCGGGTAACCAACGAGCAAGCCATTTGGTGTGCACGGGCGACTGTCTGTTCGTCTGAGTGCAGTTCTTGGGGCGACAAGGCCTTCAAGGAGTGCCAGAAGTACGGCAAGGCCAACAAAGGTGACTGACAACTGACACCGTACACCACAGAGAGCATCGCCTCTTTTTCGCTTTGTTGGGTTTCTTTCTGGCCGCCAGTGTGCGACACCAAGTCGTCCAACTACACCTTCATCCCTCCAGTGTCAGAGTGGAAAGTCAACCCAGGTACGCAAGACACCACACCCACAATGGGGCCATTGGATAAGACGCTCATCTTCGCACTGCCCCTTTTGTTTTGCTCGCAGAGGCCTCGTACCTGCATTACTGCGCCAATGAGACGGTCAGGATGGCGGCGCAGCAGAAATGGAATGGCGGATCTGAAGTATGTTTAGTGCATCTGTCTGTGTGTGTGTGCAGATCTACGGCGTGGAGTTCAAGTCGACTCCCGACGTCGGTCTGCCCCTCGGTCAGCAACCAACGCTGCGTTGCATTGTGCGTCTAGACCTGCGATGGTCTGTCTGTTCAGTGTCTGATATGTCATCGAATTTCTGCTCCAAGCCCATCGAAGTCAGCAAACACACACTCATCTATGGTGAGTGAGCACCGACCGATGAGCAGCTTTCCTTTCATGAACTGGATGGTTCCGTGTGTCATCCATCAGCCGGCATCCAGAAGAACCTGGGCCCTGCTGGCGCTGCAGTCGTCATCGCCGACAAAGCATGCCTTGGTGAGTGAGTGAGTGAGTGACGCACTCTTGCGCACACAATGTGGCTCGTGTCGGTCGGTTGTCCAGGCAACGCCAAGTCCATCTGCCCGACTCTGTTGGACTACAAGACGATGTCTGACAGCGAGTCGATGTACAACACGCCGCCCTGCTGGTCCATCTACGTCGTCGGTGAGCTGAGATGAACGGCAGGTGCACTGCACTCCATCCCCTGCTGCTGGTGTGGCATGTGTGCCAGGTCTGATGGCGAAGTATCTGAAGGAGAAGGGCGGGCTGGCATTCTGGAAGGAATGGAGCGAGAAGAAGGCCAAGATCCTCTATGACGCCATCGACGGCTCAGATGGTACGCCACGCCCACACAATCACTGCTGGTCGTATGTGCTGCTCACTCACCCATGCTGGTGTTATGCAGGTTACTTCATCTGCCCCACTGCCAAGGACTGCCGCTCAAACATGAACATCCCATTCAGGGTAAGCTACACACATGTCCACCAAAGGTGTGTCCATTTGCTTTCGGCTCCGTCAGGTTGGTCGCGGCGACGAGGCCCTGGAGAAGAAGTTCCTCGAAGAGGGAAAGAAGCACAAACTCGTCACACTCGTAAGACACGACGAGCAGACAACGCACGCGCATTGCGAGGAAGAGACTGCCCATGAGTGTGGTATGCGTGCAGTCGGGGCACCGCACGGTGGGTGGCTGTCGAGCCTCGCTCTACAACGGCATGCCCATCGAGGGAGTGGAGACGCTCGTCTCGTTCATGAGGGTAAGTGAGAGAGCCACGTCACCCGACGTGGTGATGGAAGCATAACTGGGCACGTCTTTGGCGTCTGCAGGAGTTCCAAGAGGCCAACCCGGAATGAGAGAGACTGCGTAGCTGACTCGTGTCTCTTCGTAGTTGATCGTGTTGATTTGTAGCTGTCGTAGGCCACAAAGTGCTGCTGCATGTGTGTGTGTGGTGCACTCTTTTTGACGTGCCGATTTTGTGCACAAGGTGATGCAGCTAGCTGCCTATCGCTCCCTACTCGGGTGGGGTGGTGCGAGCAGCCTCTCGTGGGGCTCAGCTCCAGGCGTGTGCATGCACATTTTTGCCAGGTTCCTCCCTAGACGAGCCACAGTGTCTTTTGACATACATGCGTGTCCACAGTTGGTTGACTTCCCTTTGTCTGCATGCCGACTTCGCCATTAACGTCTCTAGGAGATGGATACATGAATGAATCGAATACACGTACGCATCGATGGCGCGTAGAGCCGCTTAGGCCCCCCCTCCCTCCCACCAATAAGATAAAGTACCCCACCCCACACAGTGGATAAACATACTCACCGAGGGGAAGCATGATTCAGTAGATAGATACGCGCTGAATAAGGCAGATAGATAGCCAAGCTAGAGAAGAAAGCGCCTATTCCTTTTCTGTTGCCGCTTTGGGGTCGCCGTCCGCCACTTCGGCTGGTCTCGTTGGCACCAATTTCTCCTCGATGACGGTCTTTAGCTGATTGAGTTCCTCTTCCAGTCTCTGCATGACCCACCCAAAGAGGGGAAGGGAAGGGGGTTTGGGAGCCTGCAGGCTGTCGACCCTTGGGGCTCACCTTTCGCTTCTGTCTCTCTTCTTCCAACTCCTGGCGCAAGGCAGCCATGGACGACTGTCTGCAGTGCAGAAAGGGTGAAGTAAGTTGTGCACCGACAGCAGTGCCAAGGCTGCCCCTCACCTTCTAGACGAGACGTTGCTGCTCTGCTCCCCAGAAGTCACTGATGAGGCCGTCCGGGCGTGCCGGTTGACGCTCGAGGGCGTCTTCGGCTTGTCCTCTTGGGGGACAGAGAAACTCGTGACTTCGAAGGGATTCAACGTGCTGCCGCGAAAGCCCATAAAGCTGCTCCCCTCACTGAAACGGCAGAGCAACATCAGAGGCAGAACAGGCAGTGGTCTGTGATGTGTCGCGGTCGCCTACTTTCTTCCCACAGGATGGCTCAGCCGATGCAACAGTGCGGTCTCCTCTCGCATGATTCTTCGTCGCCACTGCTGAGCAAGCTGTGTGGGGTCCCAAGTCATCGCGAGGAACTCTATGCTCCAACTTAGTAGTAACTTGAAGGCCGGAGCGCGCTTGAGCCCCCCAAGTCGCCCCCAGTCTCTTTTTGGGGGAAGCGACATGTCCGACGAGAGGAAACACACACACCAGCAGCCGCCCGACCTGGATCTCCTTTATCAACTGCTGACAGAGAAATATACCGCAAGCACCGTCGACAGGTACGAGGACACTTGGGCTGTTGGGTGCGTTACTTGACTCGAGGTCTCTTACGCTGCAGGCATGTAGAATCTGTGACGCGGTACGCCGTCTACCTCGAAACAAGAGGAGGTAAGGAACGAATGGCAACCATGACTTCGGGCCCATGTGTGCGGTTTGGTTGGGTGGCACTGCAGGTCTGCCGCTGAGTCATCTTACAGCCGCCGTGCGCCTACTGGAGGTTGTTATATCGCGATACTTGGGCGGGCAGGCCTGCTGGCTGCCGGTGCTGCTGCGGATCATCGCGGTGTCAGGCAGGGCCCTCCTGTTGGAAAAAGCATCAGGTGCGAACATTCACACACAATCGATTGATTCCCCAAACCCCTGTGGCACTATGGACGCCATTTTGTCTCAGATCCGCTGACTCATGGGTACACGAGCAGAGCCAATGAAGACATACGCTCTGATGCTTTGACGATGTATGGCTTCACAGCGCCGCTGTTCCGTCTTATTTGACGACGGTCGCCCTCCCGTTGGAACTGTAAGGACAGAGGACGCACGTGCAGATGTGCATTCGTACAGCGCGCGTCTCCTTATGCCTTGCAGGGGCACCGCGAAGAGCGGTATTGAAAGGCGACCTCTTGACGAGGAGGCCTACCATGCGATTTGGCGGCTATATGCCTCGCTGGCGCTGTCTCCTGGTGGCGAGACACCTGACGGAAAGAAGGCGCTGAAGCGTGCCCAGGCCTTCCAAGCGTTCGAAAAGACAGATGTCATCCAATGGGTGGGCAAGCGGCGATCGAAAGTGGGTGAGAGGAAGGCCGATGGCTCTTTGCGTGTTCGTGCCAGGCGTCTCGTGAGCTCGATCGGCAGGCCCCCCGATGTGTCTTGACGGAGGTGCTGGAAGTGTTGCGGGCGCTGTCCACCAGCAAGTAAGACCTGATAGGGCCACTGAGTCCTGCATATACACTGTGTGCGCCTCTCTTGCAGGGTTTTCTGTCAGCGGATGACCGAAGGGGTGCGGGTTTTGCTTCATTTTGGCTGACACCTTGCCATCTTCTGTCCCTCTGGCTGCAGGACGTCCTTCAGAAGCTTCTTGTCCTGATCCGGGATATGTGTGAGGCCGGGTCTACGGAGGGAGTGGCTCAGATCGCGCTCGAGGCAACATGGAATGTGATTGTTTTGGAGGAGCAAGCAGCCAGCAAGGTCAGCCCGCACGTGTGTCCCGCTTGTGAGAGTAAACTCGCGTCTCTGTGCGTTAATCTTGTAGGTGCTGAGTGAGAGTGCGTCCCTCCATTCCATTAAGGGCATCTTGCACCGGCTAAGAGAGCTCAAGGGCAGTCCGGCAAAGGTGTTCAGGAATGAAATCCTACTCATCGCGCTGCTTGTCGCCAAGATGAGGGCAGACAAGGTGGCGCAGTCCTCACTGGTCTCTCTGCTGCTGAATATGCTTGTTGACGGGTGAGCAAGAGAACGAAGTGGCTCTGTCTCGCGTGTGTATCCTGTGTCTCTCTTATCAGTCTGCCCTTTGAAGCCAGTGAAGAGGAGTTGAAGAAGGAAACTCATGGTCAGTCGAATATACATGTCTGTCCGCACTTTGTCTGTCAGTACCCCGTGCTTTCCTTCTGCAGATTTGATATGGCTGATTGTCATCGAGTGTTCGGGTGAGGGGTACGATTGCACACCCCTTCATGCATCATGCCATGTCGTCGCTTTCCATTTGTGCAGGTGCGTGTGCCCACTTTCCGTCCACCCGACAGCATCTGACGGAGGCCCTGTCATCTCTCATCGCCAAAGGCACTGCGCCGGGGGCTGCGTGGGCATGTCTCAGCGGCCTGCTCTCCTCCAATTGCGAGTTGCAAGCATCCATGAAGTCGCTCGTGGGTGAGGCGCTGAAGCAGCTCGCCAGCGGACACACAGACATTGAAAGAGTGCTCACGTTCCTCTCTGCGGTGAGCACACCTGACCTGATTGTGCGTATGTTAAGAACAAATGCGTGTTTGCAGGTCGGCAAAGCGCGCCCGGAGGATCTTACGAGCAGAGGTAGAACACACATATGAAAGAGGGGCGTGGGAGTGCCACTCGCCCCTGTCGGTGTAGTCAGACTCTGAGATCCTCGACACGTTGACGACTACACTGGCTACATGCACTGGTACTCACCCATCAACTTGCGAGTGATTACCGTTTTTGGGTATTCTTTGTGCCAGGGGAGTTGGATGAGAGGGATATGCGCTGCTCCACGATTGCGCTCTTTGTCGTGTCGTGTGTGTGCTCCGACAACACGGCCATGAAGAACCACTTCAGGCATTTAGGCGGGCTGCAAATCATCTCAGCGATGCTCAAGTAAGGAAGTCCCGTGGTGTGTGTACGCCTGCATGTCTGTGTCTCCCAGGTCATTGATACTGCGAGGCCTGTCGAAAGGCGGGCAGCTCAAGCGCACAGAGGAACTGTTCCTGCTCAGGTATTCTTTATATCCCTGGGCCTCACACAGAGGCATGTCTTCTCTCCTGTCTCTCTCGCCAGCGTCCTCGAGTGTGTCAGAAAAGTGGTGGTCGGCCACAAGTAAGGCCAACCGGAACGGCACTGCGCACATTGATATGGGTCGCCTGTACGGTGATGCAGGCGGAATGAGGAGCGTTTCGTGACGGACGGTGTCGTGTATATCCTCCTGGACATGCTAGAGGTGAACTGACGTCTCCATTTTCCATTGTTCGCTGTTGAATCGATTGCCGCCTCTCTGAGCAGTCGTCTCTGAACAACCAGTCGGCCGTATGCGACATGCTATTGCGGACCCTGGCGGACGTAATCGCTACCAAGTATGTGTATTTTCGCACACAAATACGCGTCTCATAAAAATGCCACGCTTCACTTGTCTTTTTGATGTGTCAGTGAGGACTGCGCTCTTCAGTTTGTTCAGTGGAACTCAGCCACTATCCACTCGCCGCGTGGGGCCGTGCAGATGCTGCTCGAGACCGTGCGCAAGATGGGCGAAAGGCCTGCAGTCGAAAGCCCCCTTATGGCCAATGTTTACGCTGTCTGCGGTAAGCGCAGAGTGTTTGGACACAAAGCGCATCAACAATTGTTTCCTTTACTTTTGGCAGAGACGCTCACGAGCGGGTTCGAGTCCTTTGACAAGGTTGTGGAATTGGAGGGCGACAAAGACATGAACATGGTCAAATCGTACACCGACCAATGGTAATCCACCCAATGGTCTCTTTGCTCTTCCTTGTGTTGGAAGCTCTCGACGTGGCTGTTTTGTTGGTAGGAGCGTTGACGCGTGGACGGATGTTGAGAGGTTGTGTGACCCATTTATGACCTCCATGGACAGGCAGTGGCTGACAGAACAAAGAGGGGCGCTGCAAATGAGGGTGCATGCTTGATCGACTCGGCATAAAAATATGTATGCGGCACAAGATGTGTAAGTGTACGTATAAATCATGGAATGCAGGTTTCGGAGAGAACACACTTTCAAGGCGACAGGCAACAAAACAGAAGACAAAACTCTGCCTGGAGGAGCACAAAAAACAAGGTCTTCTGCGAATGTCCTATTGTCCAGTGTCTCAGAAAAAGAGAGATGTCATGGTTGGCTGACGTAGGCACCTCACCACATCTCTCGCACCTACTCTACGGTACAGCCTGTTCCCCACCCTGGTGTATCAGACAGCACAATAGTGACTCATTGTCCTCCGGGTTGAAACGTCACTGTCGCCAATCCCATATAGCTAGAAGATAGAAGACCACTCGGGTCTTGTCCTATGCCGTCCATGCCAATGCCGTTCGACGCGAGACAGGGATTTCTCCTTCGCATCTGCGAGACACGGATTTGCAATAAGGAAGCTGACACTTTTCTTCCACTTTGTTGTCTTTCGCCTGTTCTCGGTACCGCTTCAAGGAACTGCAAAGAGAGGAGACACGAAAGGGGGAGCTGTTCGAGTGGAACCCCTCGTCTCAAAACATGCGACCGATCTTTACCTTTTGCGGGTGCGCTGGATCATTCAGTTTCCAGTCGTTCGCCGGCGAGCAGACAGGAGTCTGTGAGAGTCGAAGTCTGAAGTCATCTCTGACGGCAATATCGGCAATGCCTGGATCACAATGACACCGAAGCGACTCTTGCTTTCCAATTCTTTGATGCCCATTTATTCGGCTTCTCTTTCAATTACTGTATGGTATCGATTTCAATGCGTTCCCCCTCAGGTCAAGCTCACGCAAGTGAGTCATTCTTCCCACACAGTCTGGAATCTTCTCTATCTTGTTGGCAGCTGAAGGACATTTGATTGCCATGAGCCAGCCACTCAGCCATATGTGCCGTATCTGTTACCTGCATACGTGAAGGTAAGCTGAGTGTCACACCATTCGGGCGGCAGCTCGGTCACTCCAGTCCTATGCCAGATGATTGCCTTTAAGAACAATTGCTTATGCACGTCAGGATTGATGCGCGTAACCTGATGAGCACAGGAAAGGATCGGTGAGATCGCCAAGCCAGTAGATCTGACAGCCTGGGCTCACATTCATGTTGAGTGGCCCATCCAGAGCGAAGTCAATGCCGATCCCCTGTCCAGGCACAAACATGGCACTGCTTTTGTATTCTCATTTGGCCTTTCGCCCTCCTGGTCACCTCTAGCGTAGAAAACGATGAAATTGACTCATCGAGCAGCTCACCCTCGTCGAACCTCCTCGTCAACACATATCTGCAAAACAGCAAGGAGAACAGCTTTGTTTGTGCGTCAGACAGGCAGGCCGCAAAAGACAAAGACCGACTGACCTGCAATTACATGGATGCCAGTCTGGCTCCAGCCCACACGGACAGCACACAGGCGGTGTAAGAGACACGGTCAGAGAGGGACGAGGATGGGTCGGTACCTGTCCGGAACGTGTTGCCAAATGAGGGAAAAGTACGCCAGCCGCAGAGATGCCAGCCTCGAATTTCAGCACACACCCATGATGCTCTGGTGCGTTGACAAATGGAGAAGATCCAGACGCTCCAACAAAGAATACACCATATCTACGTGTAGGCAAACGTAGACAGACATGCTGTCAGTAACGTCATGTCTTGCTCACGATTGACAAGCGGAAAGCCAGGCTGCGGTCATATGCTATCCAGTCCCTGTGCGTGAAGCGGCGCGCAGCCACGCTCAATATGCTGGATGTGCGCACACTCGCGCTCGTAATGAGAGCTGACGGACAACAAAGGGAAGGTGAGGTACACGAGGAGGTGAATCACTTTCCTAGCCAAAGATACCTTGGATAGACCAGACTGGAGTCCCTTTAGTCTCCTCCTCTCCATCCGTCATTGTACTCAGCGCGCGAGGTGGGCGAAAGAAGGTACTCAAGATGCTCATTCGTTGTCGAGATGGGAGAGGGCCAATCCTCACGCCTTTCGTTGTCGATCTCTGAGGGGGAAGCGGGATCTCCCCACTCGCTGACCGAATAATGAACGAATCTATCAGTCTGTGCATGGGTGCGCTCCTGATTACCTATCGCTGGTATAGCTGGGGGAGTCAGTCGGCGTCTCATAGGGCTGGCATCTGGTGTCTCTGCTGTCTCTGGTGTAGTCGTGTCTTCGCCAGATGCGTCTTTCTCAGTTGTGTTCTTATCGTCCGCAGATGGCGGATTCTGTGACACTCTCCTCGATTGCATGGACCTGATCCTCCTCACGCCATCAATGGGGGCTGTGGTAGTTGCTGATTCTGGCGACTCCGCATCTGGCGACTCTGCATCGGAGTCGATCACCTCGTTGATTTCATGATCGATGCCGGTAATGATTGACAGTTGCGACACCAGACGCTCCGGGACGATCTGAAGATCGGGATTCAATGCACAACAACCATGATCATGGATTGCTTATGGCCTGCAGCTGTTGGTTGCATACCTTATTTCGCACATTCGCCAGGCCCGCGAGTAAGGAGCTCCTCCGCCTGCCTGCTTGGACGATTGATTGGCGCGTGCGGGGCGTGCGGGCCTCGGTATTCGATTCTCTCCTCCCTGCATTCGATTCTCGTTTCCCAAACGTGAATGTCCTGCGACTTGGCGATGACGAATGCCGCCCTGTCAATGGCGACAGGTCTTGTTGGTCGATGACGGGTGAGGTGAAATCCTGTGTCGCAGCAACTCGGGTCGAAAACGACAAGCGTCGAGCGGTATTCTTGGCAGGCGAGACATCAGTGTTTTCATGCGGCTCTTTCACGGCACTCTCGAGCTCAACCTCCGGCGACGCGCCATCGAAAAGCTCGTCTTCTCTGATGATGCGCACATCTGCCTCTGCCTCGCTGCGATGACTCGGCGAGCTCGACAAAGAGACATCATAAAGCCTCTCCATGACGACCGGAGCGAAGCTGGTCCTCCGTGGGGGAGGTTTGGATCCTGACGGCGTTCTTGATGAGCGCTCCTTGTGTGTTGGGCTCTCTGTCTCCTCGTCTTCTGGCGAGTGAGCCTCCTCTTCTGGCTCCGAACCGTTTTGTTGCTCCGGCTCCTCTATGTCTTCGAAGGCCTCTTCCGTCCGATGGTAATGGAATCGCTTTGCCGATTGCACCCTCCGCATGTACTCCGCTTTCTTGCGGTAGTCGTAGTAGCCCTGAAGGAGACGGACTGTCCTATGCAATGTGTGCATCGGAAGCTCTGTCATGCCTTCCCCGTTTACTCACCTTGAGGATCAGAAGGGCATCCAATGTCCGTAGACCCCAGAGAGCAGTAAGCAGAGGCATGACGGAGGTCTGGCCACATAGTTCGGAGAGAACAAATACAAAAAGAGGCGGGCTGCATTGTGGATTGACTTATTGAAGGCTTACGAGGAAGATGAGGACTGAATTCGACTTGAGGCCGACGAATGCTGAGAGCCTGAAGTTGCCTTCGGTGTAGGTATTCATCGCGTGTAGCGCATAGGTAATGCTGGTGATGACGCTCATGATGATGGCCATGCCTCGTTTGTTTAGCCAGACAAAGATGACGATCAGCAAAGCGTGAACAGCCATGATTGTGCCGAGCGACAAATATATCCAGGCTTGCAACGCTGGCGCCTGCAGAAGCACAAGAAGGATGCTTTGCCTGTGCACCTCTTCCTCTGCGTACCTCTGACGCTGTCGTGAGGTCCCAGCCGCTGTAGAGCACAAACCTGCGTATTGCCGCGCACAGTACCTCGATGTATCCATCTGTCGCTGTAGCGGACTGACCTGTAGTGCTGGGCTGTCAGCGTGATCGTCTCAACCGTCAGAAAGGAAAGCCAGAACAAGCGACCAGCTGTCCCAAATGAGCGTTGCACTTTCAGATAGGAAGCGACGCAGAAGCGCTTGAAGGAGTCGAATGCCGATTTTAGTGTTGCGATTGAGAAAAACAACGGGGCCTTATTGTGGGTGGCTGACGTGTGAGACGAGATCGATTTGGCGATCTGTCTCCTTCTAAACTGCTTAGCGAGACGCCTCCTGTGCTGCGGTGTCACCAGTGAGAAGAGACGAAGAAGACATGCTGTATGGAGTGTGAATTACACAAGCAAGCGGAGCCGGCTCAAATCACCTGATTCCACTTTTTGAAGTTCCTACACACACCACGTCAGAATAATAGGTGACAACTGGTCTTCACGTCCCTCAAATCTCTTCTCACCAGTGTTTCATGGTACGTCTCCAACCAAGCGTATGCTGCAAAACAAGCATACACAACAGCACACACTGACTTAATATGGGCCTTCTTGTCTCCTACAGAGCAAATGAGACAGATGCCTTGCAGCAGTACCACAAAGAACACACACAATTGCCACTTCATTCGTTGAGTCATCCCTGTGCGATCCTTTTGCTTACTCGCTAGAACAATCAGTCCCCAAATCAGAGTGAATGTTCCCCTTCGAGGGGATTTATTCTCGCGGCGATTGACAAGGCGAACCTCATCGTCGCTAACGCGGGAATTGGCCTCGAGAAATGCTTCAAAGGATGGGTACAACAGCCGACCTGCGACAGCAATGAGGAAGGAAGGAGAAGGATGCATCTCATTGGTGTCTTTCTATTGTTTCCCATAAAGCACCTTCTTCGTCTTGAAGAGTAGACTCCAAAGACACGAGATTCTCTCCATAGCCGTGGCACAACGCCAGCACGCCAATCATGGCAATGATCAGCCAGAGCATGACGTTAACGAGTGTGATCACGTCACCCATCTTCACCCGTGTCTCATACCTGCACAACACACAAACACCATCTCCTCCCTGGCGTCTCCTTGGCGGCCCTTGCTCTCACTCATCTGCCGGCGCTGCCAGCTCGCTGCCCCTCAGGTGGGTCAATATGAGGTCGTCCACCTTGTCAGACGTTGGGGCAGCCTGAAACAAAAAAATCAGTCAATAAAGCCAAAGCAAGTCACGATTGACATTGACGGAGGTTGATCCGACGTCGTTACCGCTAGTGTGGGCCGTCGGCTTGCGTGGACGGATGTTGCCTCGTCGGCAGCACAAGCGACGGCGGATGGGGAGCGCGAGCGGCTCGAAGCGTCACCATTCTCTTCCTGCTGTTTCTCCTCATCGTTTTCTGAGCTCTCGGCGACGGGCGTGAGGGGTGATGGGGTGATGTGCACTTCAGGAGAACCCTCCTCGATGACGTTCTCCATCGCTCACGATGACCTCTCAACCGAAATCCCCTGCGAAGGATTCCCAGGGGAGATCACAGCTCAGGAACCCTTCGTGGACGCGTGGGCGACAGGGGGCCAACGCTGGCCGTATGCCAGGAAACATATCTGGGCAATATATATGGACGTTTGCTTCAATTGCAGCACTTTCAGAGAGGTAGTGAGCGTCGGGCATGCATGCAAACAGGCAACACACACTCCACATATCATGACACGTCTATCCGTCCGTCCGTCACATATACCCATTACCTAGTGAAAACGTCACATACACTCACTCACTGATCCACTCACTCACCATCGGGCAGCTAGGGGCCGGCCATTGACGCATCTCCATCGGCCGATACACGCACACTTACTTGACGTATCTGGGCGCCACCAACGAAGGCAGCACACATCCGTCCATCCACCCGGCCGGCCACCCATGAATGAATGAATGCAGCACGCAGTAAGGACTCTTGTACGTATTGAAGGGAAATATTACGATGCACGCAGATAGGCAGGAAGGGGCACACGGACCGAAGACGTGAGTGCGATGACACACACATACACACAGACACGTACACGTGTGCCTACGTGGTTCATTCACGAGGGACACCAAAACGTACGTAGGCAGCCGAGTGAGTGAGTCAGCCAGCCAGGGAGGAGTAGAGTAGACAAGTACATTTCTGCAGGGCGGGCAATCATAGTGAGTGGGTGGCTGGGTGGGGGGAGGCAGGGAGGGGCCGAGGGACCGAGGGAGGGAAGGTGCCATGAAATACACTATAGGTACGCAGATCCGGCAACCGCGCGGTACACCCACCCACCTACCTCGCTGGCCCAATTCTCCTCTCCCTCCCCTCTCCTCTGCCTCTGACCAGCCCCAGGCCAGCACCGCATCCCATCCGCACCAAACACCCAAAAAAATCACCGTAGGCAGGCAAGACAAGTGTGAAAAAGTATGAAGTATGCAGGCTTGCCAAGGCAGGTTCATACGTGGGATCGGTTGCGCCTCCCCACCTCGCTCGACCGTTCGCTCATGGCCGCCCTGCCCTCCCCCAGTTGTCATGGTGGAGCACATGACAAAAAGGATAACAGGAAATGTTTGCATTCATTGCTCGCTTTAAAGTGCGTGTGGACGGAAAAAAGGGCTGCAAAATCTACATACCACTAACGGGGTTGGGGCAACGGGTGGGTAGCGTGACTGACTGACAACGTGAGAGCAGCGCGCAAGAGAGGAAAAGAAGAGAGCTGGCGAGGCGTACGCGGCCATTCACGTATTCGCGACGTGTGTGTGAATCAATCCTGCCTTCACCTGTGCAAACACAACCAAGACGGCAGCGAGGTGAGGCGAGAGAGAGAGAGAGGTGACAGCGTGGGACGACGAGAAGGCGGGCAGTGGTGGATTCGACAAGAGGCAGGAGGGCACGAAGGATCGAGCGATAAATAGCCAGCCATGCACCTTAAAAAATGACTGCGCACCGAATCGCGTCGCTCCCCAAGCCCCCGACCACCCGCCCTTTTCTCTCCCCCGCCCCTGTGTTGTGTGTATGGTGTGTGTATGTCGAGAGCACAGCTCACAGCATGACAAAATTGCTGTCGCGCACGCTTGTATAAGCACCGGACCCCTCGATCCTCCCTCCCTCCCCCTCTGTAAAACGAGTGCATGCCCCGGCCCCGTTTCTGGGTTGTGTGGTTGTGTGAGTGAGTCACGGACTACGAACCAGCAGAACATGGCGGAGTGTGGCTGCATGTATGTGTCGTGTCTGGCTGAGTGGACGGATGGATGGATGGATGGGGGTGGGGGGCATGCAGTGGCGTTGAGACGTGTGTGCGCAGGCAGCCAGGCAGCCAGGCAGGCAGGCAGGACACACACAAGGGTAGCGAGTAGTGAGTGAGTGCCACGTATTCTAGAAAGTCACCATCACCGGTACGCAGGCCGGCAGGGAGGCAGATGGGATGTGTGCTGACCGTACTGTACACTCGCAGCCCGCCCCGCCCCGCCCCCGCCCCGCCCCATGCATCCATCCATCCGCCACTCATTACATCACATCACATGACATCACATCACATGACGTCGCATCGCATTCACCGACACGAGCGACACAACACACGGCCGGCCATGCGGCGGATCGATCTCGATCGATTCGAGTGAGTATACCCTTAAATGCACAAACAGCCAGCCAGCCAGCAGCAACCCACGTGTTAGGTACACAGATTCACACGTAAAGAAATACAAAAGCAGGAAGGCACAAGTGGGGGAGTAGTGAGTCAGTGAGGGAAGCGAGAAAGGAACGTGTGGGTGTGTAATGCCTGGATGGATGGATGTGTGTGTGTGTGTGTGGGCGGTGTGTATGGGTGTGTGTATTCCTGAATCGACGCACCTTGAGCACCGAAAAGGAGAGAGCGAGTAGGAAGGCAAGCAGACAAGACAGCCATGCAAGCAGGCAGACGTGCTCCGTACGCAACAACAAACGCACCTGCAGGAGCATTGTACAAAATGCCAAAGGAGCGACAATCCCAACCACCCTCCCTCCCACACACGAGACGGCCTTCTCTTCCTTCCTTCCTCCCCTCCCCAGCCCCATTCCTTCCAAACCGGCCTTACAAAACACTCATAATCCGTCCGTCATTACAGCTTGCATTCACCGGCCGACAGAGAGACAGAGAGACAGGCAGACAGACAGACAGACAAGGCAGCCTACGGACATGTCTGTCTGCCAGGCCGCTCGTCGCACCAAATAAACTTGCAGCGAACCCACCCAATCACTCACTCAGTCGGACCCTTTACCGCCCCACAGCACACACCAACAGCCCGCCCGCCCACCCACCACCGGCCCTTCTTACCCATAATTCGTCCCAGCACAGCGGCAGCCAGCAGCGTCGACCGAGGGAGGCCGGCCGTCCATCCAGCCAGCAATCGACACACTCAAGCATGCACGTGTGTATGTGTGTATGTGTGTATGTGTGTATGTATTTCCGTACTGGTTGCTTGGTCTAGTAAGTGAGACAGACGTAGCCCCTGACTGACCCCCACCCCCGATAAGCGAACAGGCGAGACCAAGAGAGGCAGGCGAGAGCGAGCTGACTCTCTCCCGCCACACTACGCAAGGAAAGAAGGAAGGGCAACAGTGTGTGTATGCGTGTGTGTGTATGTTAGTGTAAACATGACTGACACACGTGACATAGACAGGCAGGCAGGCAGGCAGGCAGACAGAGAGGCAGGCAGGCAGCCACCCCATGCGGCTCCAGCCATGACATGACGGCTAGAGCCCCGCGGGCAGACAGACAAAAAAGGCCCCCCTGTCTGTCGTGTCCCACATGCTCACTGTCTGGTGTCGTATGAGTTGACGTGGTGTGTGTCCTGCATGGATGGCACGTCGCTCCTCGTGTCGGTGCCGCCGCCCACTGTGGTGTTGGCCCCCCCTGTTGAGACGTTCTCGGGGTCGCCCGTGCCCTCGGCGTTGATGGAGGCCGCCGTGATCTGCACGCGGTCGGGGTCCTCGTCTTTGCACCACCTGACCCTCCGGCCCTCGGCCCACTCGCCCACACGCCTCTCGCCCTTGGCTGCACATGTTGAACAGGGAGAGGAAAACGTGACGGCCGCTCTCGTGTGTCCTCTTGTCCATTTCATATGTACCTGTGGTGTAGATCCCTCTCCCGTGCTGCTTGCCGTTGCGCCATCCCCCCACATACTTGCGGCCATCCGGCCATGTGAATGTACCCTGAACAGGCAGGCAGGCAGGCAGGCAACATAAGAGAGGAAGGTGGTCGCACTGGCCGTGACTGCGTGTGTCATGTCATTGGTTGCTTACGATTCCCTCCTTTTGGTCGTTTTCGTACTGTCCCGAGTAGGATCTGCCGTCGGCCCACGTGAAGGTGCCCTCGCCGTGCATGCGGTTCTTCTTCCACTGGCCGTCGTACTTGCGACCGTCAGACCACTTGTACACGCCCCTACCCTCAATGTCGTTGTCGTAGAAGCCGCCGTCATACACAGAACCCTAAGGGACACAACCCCCACACCAACACACAGAGGAGGGACGGATGGTCGATTGCTGGGTGTCGTGTGCGTGTGTGTGTTTTGCTCACGTCTGCCCATGAGAAGGTGCCCTCTCCGTGTTTCCTTCCGTGCGAGTACTGCCCCTGGTACTTGGCGCCGTCTGGCCACTCCTCAACGCCTCTCCCGTGCTGCTTGTCCGATTGCCACTGACCCTCGTACCTAGGGAGGCGACACATCAGTCAGCAATACAATACAGGTGTGTTGTGTACATGAATGACATACTTGGATCCGTCTGCGTGTTGGTAGAGCCCGTATCCGTGTGCCTTGTCTTCAAACCACTCCCCCTCATACACGTCACCATCAACTGAGCGATTTAACCATCAGACCAGACCCACCAAACAACGGCAGGCAGGGAGAGGTCGGGTCGGCTGTGGGAACGTTTTCTACCTACTTGTGTGCCCTGCCTGCGTGTGAGTTACCCACCGTGAACGAATTTGCCGTGTCCCTGTGCCTTGTCGTTGGCCCACTGCCCTTCGTACATGGCCCCGTCAGCCCACGTCTGGACACCAAAACCATCACGAAGGTCACCCTGAATGAAGCAACCACACGACACACACACACACACGGAGAGAGAGAGAAGCAGTCACGCATGGCGTGTGGGTGCGTGTATCGGCACCACATTTGGGTCAGCGAGCCACTGTCCCTTGTAGACGGCCCCGTTGTCGAAGGTCATCTCCTTGAACACCCGCGGGCCGCTCGTGCCGTGGGTGGCGCTGCCCACCGGCGTGTGATTGCCACTCAACGGACCTCCATTCAGCCGACCAGACATCAGTGCGCCGTCGGCCCCTCGAGCCGACTTCATCGCCTCAACCTGACGAAAACACCACCCACAGACACACATTCAACAGATCATCTCAGACAAGAGCGCGTGTGTGTGTGCGCTGTGGTTGTCTTGACTTTGCGCACCTCGGGGTGGACGGGCTCATCGACGAGGTCCCCCGCGAGGCCTCGCGGACACGCGCAGTTCCCCATGCCTTGGCCTCGCTCCCCAACGCAACAAAAGACACCACGCGCCCTGCTGACGCGAGCGAGGCTGCTGCACCAGCAGTAACCAGCCGCCGAGGGGGCAACTCACCTCCCGCCGCACGACCGTCTCTTTGAGCCGTGGTCAACTCGCCTCGTCCCTCTCCGGCAGCCCCAGGGGAAACAACCTCCGATTTGCCTGCAGATCGGGGGCCCTGATTTGAAGATCAGCGTACCCGCCAGCCTGATGTGACTTAGGAAGCCTGGCTCGGCCTGCCTCGCGCTGAAATTCCCTTGCCAAAGATGCGAGCTAGAGGCTCGCAGATCTTCATAACTCAAAGGGAAAGCCTTGGAGAGCCAGTTGAGGCAACAGCGTCATGCTGAGACCGTCTCATCGTCAGACTGGCAAGGACAGCAGAATGAGTTTCACCGAGACGGACCCTCTTATTGCACGGCAAGAGGTGGGCAGTGATGCTCAGCTGAAGGCGAAAGAGCCGAGAGTGTGGCTGTTGCACCGCCCTCTGCCCTACTACCATGAGCCGAGGCCATCGGAGGAGAGAGGCCCTTTCGGGCTGCCGTCGCTCGCTGCAATGGAAGGCTTCTTGTCCTGTCTGCTCTACTTCTTGGTCTCGCTGAGCATTACTCTGTTCAACAAGACCGTCTTGTCAACGTACCATTTCAGGTGACAAAGCGAGGAGAACACACGGCAAGGCAATGAACCACTGGTGGCGATTATATTGTGTCTGTCTGTCTGTCTGTGTTGATTGTGGGTCAGATTCGTGACTGTCCTATTGCTAGTGCAGACGCTTGTGACGGTTGGTATCGTGCTAGTCGCGAGAGCGATTCACGTCGTCGACTACCCTCAACTGACGCTGAGGAGAGCGTGGCAGCTCATGCCTCTCTCCGTGTTCAACCTCGGCCGCATTCTCACCTCGCTTGGCTCACTCTCGCATCTCAACGTGCCCACAAACAGTGCCATCCTACGGTGGGCCGGGCAGGGGAGTTCACGCGGGTTGTGCCGCTTGGTAGATGGATGCACTGCTGGCTTGTTCGGGTGTGCAGCTCTGGGACACTCGTCGTGGTGGTGGCGGAGTGGTGCTGGTTCGGGTGGATCCCATCAACACTCATCTTCATGTCTGTCGTCATGCAAGTGATTGGCGCTGGACTTGCTTCATGGTATGACCTTCACTTTGTCGCCATCGGGTGCGCCCTTGCGATGGGCTGCAACTTCTTCGCTGCCGGTACGTGACGAGCAGGCCATAGACGCACACGGCGACTTGGGTGTTTGTCTGTCTGTGTCCTTCTCAGGTTATCAAGTACAAATGAAGGCCGACCTGACGTCCCAAGCGGGCAGAAGAGAGAACATCATCAGCTTGCTCATGTACCAGTCGCTCTTATCCCTTCCACCACTCTTCGTCTGGTCACTCGTCGGAGGCGATTTGCTCCATGCCTGGCGGTTTGGGCCTCTCTGGACCGACGCTGGCTTTCAGCTGTGCCTCTTCTCCTCCTCGACGCTTGCAGCCCTACTCAACTTCAGCAACATGCTCGCATGTCGGTACACGAGCCCCCTGTCTGTCACCGTCACCAGCAACCTGAAGTCCATCGCTGCCGACGTCTTGGGCGTGTTTCTGTTCCCTGATGTCACCCTCAGTGTCGGGTACGTTCAAAGATACATACAACAAATAGACAGAGTCCATTTAAATTACACGTGTTGACGTACGTGTCTCACACACTTGACATATGTCCACACGCGCCGGCAGGTATGTGGCCGGTGTTTTTCTTTCTGCCGGCGGCGCCTTCTGGTTCGGTCTCATCAAGACAATGGAAAGCAAGAGGGCAAACACAAAAAGGGCAGAAGACAGCAGCGATAGGAGGCAGAGCAGCGCCGACACAAACGTGGAGGACTCGTCTGTGTCCGGGGAGTGTGAGAGCACGGCGAGAGAAAAGGACGCCATGAACAGCCAACAAGGGGGATAGACAGCCGAGGCAGGAGAGAGAGAGAGAAAGTCAAGGCATGAGCAAGACACTCAGACAGCCCTCCGCCCAAGGGGATGCGAGAAGAAAAACGGGCGGAAACACAAAGAGAGACGATGGGGATATATATGGAATAGTCAGGGCGTCCGACGGCTATGTGCATACCATGGATTCTTGTGTACATTGATGTCAAAATACGTGTGTGTACACAACAAAGAAGGGTCACAGAAAATGTTGGGCATACTGGAGGGCACATTCACATTCACGTCGACATGGACAAAACCTCCTGTCAGCTCGTCAGCCGACAGGAGACACTGCATTCACAAATCTGCGATGAGAAACCACCCGTCATTCCCCCTCACTGCTCCCTGCGCATCCCTGCAGGCGCAGTCGCATCGGCATCATGGCCAAACCCAGCCCCCATCCCCAACCCGCGTCCTTGCTCAGCTTCCACATCCGACTGCTCCAAGTAAACCATCCCTCCGTCATTCAGGCGGCGTTCGCCCGAGTGCCGCTGCTCCTGGTACCGTGTGAACTGGCTGGCCTCGCCCAACAAAACGTTGGAAATGCCCTCACACACGGAGGCGGCGAAGTTAAGCGATCCGAAAATGGGCGAGATGGCACAGCGGAAGACACACCAGACGAGCAGCAAGAAGGCAATTGTATGGCCCTCGCCACTGAGCAAGGAGCGAACGACACACGAGGGTCAGCATGTCGTCGGGCAATGCACGTTGTATTGTGTCTCCACCTGTATATCGCATCGAGTGGCCACTGGATCAAGTCCTTCCATGGCGTGACTAAGGTGTCCCGAACAAAACCGCTGAGGCCCTTCCACAGGCCGTCCAGGAAGCCGTCGGCACGCGGTCGTGACCCGCCCAACATCTTGTGAAGAGCATTGAAGAAGGTGAACAAACTCTGGAACACACCGCCGATAACGTGAGTGGTGAACCTGGGACAGAGACAGCAGAGACAGAGGGTGGGGTGAAGCGAGGGTATCCCAAGTCTCCGTTACTTGTAGAATCCATTGTTGAGGCCCCCAATGACGCTGTCGACGCATTCCATGGAGCAATTCGGGTGTGCTCGCCACGCCACGTACGGCTCGACAAATAGTGCGATCACCCCATCAATCAGGCCCTTCACCACAGCCAAGAACGATCCAAATCCCACGGTGGGCAGCGAATTGCGGACCATCTGACCAGCGGTGACATAGAGATTTTCAAAAGACGCTGCTTTAGGGGTTCTGTTTACCTGCTGGAAGTAGGCATTGCTCAGTTTCTGCGAGATGACCCCCCACGGCGCCACGACATGGAACCTCCTCTCCTGTCTGAAATAGATGGCCATGTTGGGCGTGTCCACCGGCAACGCGTCCAGCAATTGCAGAATTTGCCATGCCGACCCTGTGAATCCCTCCCCGGGCCCAGACCCCCCACCCATCGCCTGCAGATGGTGACGTGCGGCTTTCGATGCCCCAACACCCAAAGTGGGGCTGTGGGCAGGCATCCCGGCCCCTTTTTCTGCCAGCTGTTTCGCCCGTCCTCTCCCGGTCGGTAGCGTGTCAGCTGCTTTCTTGACCGTTCGCGCAATGGCTGCACCTGAGGCCTTGACTGCGTTGCCCTTGGCGGAACGGGTGGAAGTAAGCAGCCGCCTGTCGGAGGAGCGGATGGTGCACCGCACTTGGATTGAATGAATCTGCAGTTCCTTGACGTAGACCGGACGAGAGTAGGCCTGACCGATCTCTAGGCGCCTGCACGAGTACGACACGCCAGACATAGATACTCTCCTGCCTGTTCGAAAGCGCCGCTTACTTGGGCCTTGGCATGGCGATCATCTGGCCCATGACGACAGTGACGTCATCAAAAGCCCTCGACGCAGGACACCGCAGTGGCACCCCTCCCATGGGGCCCTTGGCCTCCCTCCTTTCGTCGCGACGAAAGGACAGGGACGTCGTCTCGCTTGTCGGACTCGTGCCAGGCTTTGGCAGAGACGTTGTACTGAATGCCGGCAAGATGGTGTCTGGTGTGGGGGGTTGCTGAAGGGATGGAACAGTGTCAGTGTCGGCGACTGCGGTGTAGTCCAGCAGTTGCCGTGTCTCCCGCTGCATGAGGGACAAGAGGTGCATTACCACACCCATCTCGACATTCAGACCGAAAGGGGCGATCTGGACCTCCACATTCTCATATGTGGGTGCCCTCGTTGCATCCACGAGCTCTTTCTTGAAGCGCAAGAAAAAGAAATGGCTGGCTTCATTGACTCTCTGCCGCCAAGCCAGCAGAACGGGGATCTCGTTAGGCAACTGACGGTGCAATATCACGGGCAAGTCCCCAGGCACAAAGTGGTCCAGATGGAGATTCGAGAAGGAAAACTCCAACTCAAGCGAGTCGCCCCGGATGCCAGGTGGGGAAGGGGAGGGACCCCGGGGCGCCTCGCTTGGTGCTGACGGAAGCGGAGGTAGGGTGAGACGCTTCACTGTTGAGCGACCGGCGGATGTGATCAGGGTGAAAGAGAGAGACATGTCCTGAATGTGGGCTGTCAAGACCTGTGTGGCAGAAAGAAAATGTACATAGCATGAAGGACTCTCAAACGATGTCTTTTTGTCTGGCGCACTTCTTCGTGCTGATGTATCCAGGCCACAGTGACCTTCGACACCTTGACCGAGCCCATCAACTTGTGCGCCCTTTGTCTCCCCATTGTCTCCTTGTCATCATCATCTTGGTCAACATGATTGGCGCCGACCGCTTTCTGTCTGTCTCTGATACACTCGGCAGCCTCTTTTGTCTCGGTCACTGTCAGCACTCGAGTGCCCTTGGCGTCAACCGTCAAAGCCACATACAGCTTTCCTTTGCGGCGCTTCTGAGCGCGTGACGGAAAGAGGTCGCGAGAGCCTGACCATTGAATATGAGGAACGAAGCGCTGGGCTGCTGCGGGCCGAGAGGGGGCAAAGCGGCTCGACCGCTCTTGCAGCGAGCCTTGAGTGGCAAGTTGCTTGACTTGCGGGGACCCATCAGCAGCTGTCACGCCGTTATCTGGCCTGTCGTCCGTCAGAGTAGAGCTGCTGAGGTGTGTTCGTCTCGTGGACATCCATCCAGGCCCCGGAGCCCCGGCGGTAGCGGGGCTGGCGACAGGCGACAGTTCGTCCGGGCCTGCCTCTTCCTCCGTGTCGTCCTTCATGAGCGAGCCACTCCGGTTTGTCAAAGCGTCCTCGCCATGCAGGCCTTGCGGGTAGATCAAATCCGAGGCGGCATGCTGTGGCCGCGCTGCAGACCCTGCCCCCCTCCTCTGCATGCGCTTGGCACTCGGCAGGTCAAAGTCCAGGATAGAGACATGCTCCTCGACGGTGACCAGCGAGAAGAACTCCCACTTGACTTTCTTGTTGCAATCCTTGACCCTCAGCGCCACCTTTGCCTTGCTCGCGTGTAGCCTGGTCTTGCGCTCGTCCAGCTCGTCTTCGGGTGTGAGAACGACGCTGCTCCTGCCAGGTAGGTCGAAGACCCGCTCGCTGGGGGGCGGATCGGAACGGGCCGTGGAGAACGAGAGAGCGTAACTGAAGACACAATCGAGACATATGGATGTGCGTGACAGAAGCAAAGCACCAACTGCCGCACTTACTCTGTGAGGTTTCTGAGTTTGAAGGTCGGGTAGAGTGGGATAGACAGGACAACAAAGTAGCCGTTGAAGACATACGGCACCGCCGACCGATTCCCAAACTCTCCGCTGACGATGTCCACCTGTATGAGAGTCCGTTTTGTCGCATCCTCTGCTTGTGCCTCGCCCATTTGCCGACTTATCAGTGAGCCACAGTATCTTCTGAAGGTCCGGTCATCGACGATCGATGCCTCCATATTGAATTTGAACTGGAACGATGCGGGCACACTCGGAGGGGGCAGTGAGAAGGCCGGCGTCGCCATCTGCAGTTGCGGCGAATATAAGAAGACTTTTCCGCCACCACCAAGCTCCCCATGGAATGCCAGACTTGAGTGTGGTGCCAGATATCCTTCGGGTCCTTGCAGTCTGGCGTCTGTGGCTGACTCATGCTCCGACGTGCTCTTGACGACCACCCGAGCGTGATGTCCGCCTGCAGGCACGCTTTTTGACGCAGGTAGGCGCGGTGTCGCGCCGGCGGGGGCCGGGGATTCGGACCCTGAGGCCGAGAATATTTGCACAGGGAAGGGCAGCTTGGACTGGAAGACAAAACGGTCGATAAAGCTGACCACTTTGCTGAGGGAGAACGGGGGATCGGCGTACCGCACACATACGCCAAGCGTCACTTTGACTGAGTCAGGGACAGTCGGGATGGTGGGTGATGGCTGAGGGAGGGGGAATGGCAGAGAGAGAGGGCTGACGCCGACGGATGGCACAGCTGAAGGGGCCATGCTCTGTTCGCGTGTCTCGCTGCCGTGATGCTCCATGAAGGTTGTCGGATAATCTCCGGTCTCCATCAGCCGATCCACAGCAGCATCAACCGCCGGCCATGACACCAAATCAAGATCGATCGCCTCTTCTGCCTTCTCAACTGTGACTGACGGTACGACGGCCACTGTTGCATCTTCCGATCCTCGCCCTTCCCGTCCCACCGGTCTGCGTGGCTGCTTCGTCCTCTTTGCTGCCACGAAAGCGGATCCAGGCCTTTTCCTCTTCGCCAATGCCTCCCGGGGCCGGAAGCTGTAGACAGTGCCTGCGTAGCGCGCCAGCTGCTGATTGGAATGTCTGTGCGGATTGGATCTGAAGACCCTCTTGCTCAGGGCGGAAATTGGCTTGAGCGGAGCGAACGACCGTTTAGGCGGGACGGCTGTCTCGTCAGAGTCGCTCGACGACTGGGCGTCGTGAGAATGAGAAGAGGCGGACTCTGAAGAGATAAGAGAATCAAGGAATCTGGAAGCTGGTGCGGACGGCCGTGGCTTACTGTCTTGTGCGACTGTGTCCACAGTGACGTCTGCAAGTGGTTTCATGACGAGCTGAAGAGTGTCTCGCGTGAGGGTCGGATTGATGAGGTCCAAACTCCTGCTGTAGCCGCTGCCGAGCACACACGATTCGCCTTGCTCATACTGCATCGCCCGCACACGCACCGACCTGCATCCAAACAAGCCGATTCTCAACCATCAGATTCTCTCCAGATGTCAACGCACCGCACTTCTTCTTCAGTTGTGTACAGTCGGCAGTGTGGCGGAATGACCATGCTGTTGCACGACAGCGCAACATCCGTCACGTTCTCGATGAAGAAGGGCATGTAAAGAGTTACGACACGACTGCAAGGCCGACAGACAGCAACACAATGCCTGTGCGCCCATTGCTGGTATCGTTGACTGTTCCTACCGTGTAGCTTCCATGGCGATCTGCATACGCTTGTAAGAGCACAGCTTCAGCTGTCGGCCGACTTTGTCCCGAGACTCGTACCTGACCAGATGACACATAATAGAGCACAGACCGCGACTCATCAGCTTCATCATCGCTCACGCAATGAGCGGCCGATCGTGATCTCGCAGCACTCCTTCCAGTGATCCCGCCCTCTGCCTCAGCGGAAGAGTCCTCGTCAGTGTCTCATACTTGGGCATCACCAGATACGTCTTGGCTGACACGTACAGGTCTGTTGTCGTCTTGCGACGAGGGGGCGAAGGCACATGATCTCCTTCATCCTCTTTGCCGTCTGTCGCTTCCATCTTGGGCTGAGGGACCCCTGCATTGCCATCAAGTGGGGCGCCATGAATTGACACTTTTAGCCACGCTTGGCGGCGAGACAACGGAATGGCCTGCGACAGCAAAACAAGCACAGTCAGACAGAATACGACAGCGAGTGTTGCTTACCCATATCTGGTCCGGTCCCAGCTTCTTGACGATCTTTCTCTCCCCGATCAGTGAGATGGCGTCTCTCAAATGCGTCGGTGCCTTGGAGACGTCGGGCCCCTTCATCCTGTTGCTGCGCCGAATGAGAAACGAGGGCATTGGCGCATTGCTGGTCTTTGCCGTCGGAGACATGGAGTGGGGAGAGGTGATATGCAGTGAATGCCGTCCAGCCCGTGGCTTCTCTGTCACGGCTTTCTCGGGCTGCTCCTCCGTCCCCGCCACGGATTCTTCTTCGTTGACGCGTGGAAGGGCAGTGGTGGATGCGAGCTGGCCTCGGCTGGAATCCTTGACAGGCGCCAACTGATCAAGGAACAATTGAAATAAGAGAAAGATGAAAACAAATGCATTTTGTGTACCTCCAGCGTGATTGGAAAGGGAAGAGCATTCTTGACGGCAATGAAAGGTTCGATGCGGATGACATACTTGTGCGCTATCTGAAAGACCCAAGACAACTCAGTCCAACATGCTGTATGAAGGCTCAGAAGGCTCGCTCACCCTGTTCCTTTCGTTGGACGGAATCTCAGTAACATCGACCATACCTGCAAGGAACAATGCCCCACATACACAGTAGACAAGTTGTGCCCGACATATTGCTTACCGTAGAATGAGAGATTGCAAGTGTATTTCAAGACGAAATCGGCGACGCTCACCCGCTGATATGCAAGATGTGGACCTGAACGAACAAGCAGAGTTTCTTGCGTGTTTTGCTCCGTGTGCCCTTGTCCCCGACTTGTGATTTTGTTGATAAGCTTGGCCAGCGCAGCGAACGGCAGTGGGACAATAGCCTTTGCCTTCGTCAGCCACTTCCCAAAGCCGCCCTCCATTTTCGTCCGGACTCCGGTAACGCTTGCCCGAGTGCTCCATGTTCCCGCAGATAGGTCCCACGCGCCCGTCGGCCCGACCAGGTGGGGCGCGATCAGCGGAGCGACCTCGAGGAAAAACCAATGGAGAGGAATCGACTTCCGGCTGTACGGCTGGACCTCGATGGATGCGCATGTCTTGAGAATAGGAAAACCTGTCAGACACAGTTACCGGAGGGATATGCGTGCTTTCGAGACAGCTGCATATTCCTACCGCCATCTGCGGCTTTTGTCCTCCCCTCGCTAAAGAATCGACCAAGCTGCCTGACGAATCGAAGCAGCAGGATTCTAACAAGCACGCTAATGTAGCTGCCGATCGATACCTCATGCCCATTTCACCGAGGGCGATCGGATTGATTGGGAGCCCCAGTAATCGCGTTCTTCCCTGTGGACTTGGCAGGTGGATAGTAAAGGGGAGGGACGTCGAGTTTTGAATCTGGATGCACGTCCCGACAGACAGATTGCAGATGCCCTCGTCCCAATTGATTTGCGGCTCAACAAGAAGTTTGGAGCCGATCTTCGCAAGGGTACCCAAAGCAAGACACGCAAATACTCATGTAGTGCATAAGAGCAAAAATTCTTGCGGACCTTGTCAACCTTGTAGGCTTTTGCCCGTGTGTGGTCATACTGAAGCCGTCCCACTTGCTTCCAGTTCCTAGCCGTCAACAGATCCCCGTGCAAAGTGTGCGATCGCGACCCGAGCGCCCGTCTCTCCAGAGCACTGTCGACCGTCACGTCAAGCTCGCTGTCAGCAACGCTTTCCCTCATTCCAGCGTTTGCCCGCCCTTCTTCCATTCGCAAGATCTCGAGGAAGTTCTGTGCTCCTCTTGACGTGCCGAATAGAAGCAGGTCGTCTTCCTCGATGCGAAAACCATCCAGTCCCTCCATCCCACGGCAGAAGTCTGCGACTTGTCGACCAGATTTTTGTCCCCTCACTTTGTGTTGCAGGGCGCTTCTTGTCGTAGCTTGAGGTGCGCTTCCTTGTGATAACTTCGTGGGGTATATGTCTTGTATCACTTGCTTGAAGCCCGCCCAAGTCGCATTGACAGTTGCGCTAACCCCTTCTTGGATGAAACCCCGAGCCTGGGAGCTGTGCGGGGACTGGTCGGGCAATCGGTCGGTGGCTGGCTTGGGTGCGTCGTGGTATGTGTACGTAGTGTGGTCGTCCAAAGGGATGTTGCACGCCAGGTCGACAAGTTGGGCATTAGAGACACGACATGCCTCAAGCTCACGCAGCTTCCCAATCCACCTGAGCGACTTTGATGGACTTGGATGATCCTCCCCCAATTCGTGACGGATCCTTCCGCTGACCGCTGATCGGCAGTACAGGAGAAGCTCAGCCGCCGTGTCATTGTGGATGCGAAACGTGGTGATGGTCAGCGGCCGCTCGACAGCCCTGTCGCTCTTCTTAATCTCACTGTGAAGCCGTGCCACCACTTGAACGAAGGACGACGTGATGTCCAGATTCAGGCGATCGACGAAAACCGTCACAGTGTACGGAGACGCCTGCTCGCGTCGTATGCGAGAGCTCCTGCGCTGCCGGGGGAGCAGAGAAGGCTCTCCGGCCTGGAGCTTCTCTGTCGAAGCTGGTACAGCAGCTGGTCTCGGCACTTCTGTCGTTGCAATGGGTTTACCACCTTCACTCGCCTCGTCAAGGGAGGGGTGACGTTGGCGAGAGAAGTTGAGGGTAACTTTAAACTCCTGAAGGATGCGCTGCTGCGTGTTGGCCAGCGAGTTGTGGCAGGTGCAGTCGATCTTGAATGTGCTCATGAATCCACCTCTAGCGGGCGAAACCGGATACGACCCTTCCAATTTGAAGTTTTTCACCGCGAAGGACACAAGCTGCAGCTGCATGTCGAGGACCTTGAATGATACTTCGCAGATGTCGACTCGCAGGGTGAGGCGACGCTTGTGGGGCTTTCGTGAGACAGGCGAAGTACCTGGCACGGCTGTCTCGACCAGTCGCTGATGTCCGACAGCGGCGAGAGAAACGCTCTCTGTGACATTCGGCCCATCATCATGATATTCAGAAGCAGCTGAAGAGGGGGGGGCTCCCTGGCCAGAGATCTCCTCATCAGGCGCCGTCGCATCGAAGAGCGGCGTGAACAGCCACTCGAGCGGGTCGACCGTTTCTCCAGCTGTCGAAATACTCCCTGTCTCAGCCTCTTCAGCGGCCTCGCGCTGCGGAGTCGGCTGATGCCGCCTCCTGAATCCCACAGGAACTCGTCGCCTGCCGGCTTCCCTGAAAGCGTGGCGCCTCATTTGGTGCCGCTTCATCAGTGCTGGAGACATGTCCTCTCCTGCATCGTCTGCTTCGTCCTCAGAAGACGTGTTGGCCGGCAAAGGGGCCGATGCCCGACGGCGACGAGAGCTGGGTTGACTGACTCCTGTCTTCTCCTGCAAGGAATCTCTTAGACTGAATTTTGTCCTTCTTCTTTTTGGGTCATTTCTGGCACCGAAAAGCCGTCTCAACATTGTCAATCGCCCTGGAGCTTCGCTGGCGACAGTCACGATTTCTGAGGGTTCCTCTGCAATCCTGCTGACCTCGCCGGGTAAATCCAGCGAGCCACTGTGACTTGCCCTTCGCAATGCCGATTCAGCTTCCCTCTCCCTTTCTTGCCCAGTCTTGAGGGTTGATGCCTTCCATGGCATTGTCAACACATGAGGGAGCGATACCTTGCGCTGTGATGATGCAGATAGTCTCCTCTTTTCGTCTTCTTCATCCTCGTCTTGGCGCTCATCTGACATTCTTCGCTTTTTTTGCAGCTCGTCAGTGCTGATCAGTCCCAAGTGGTCTTGTGTCACGCCGCGCTCAAACTCAGGCGAGAATGTCGCTACATAGTGCAGCTCTTGGCCCTCCTCTCGATCGCTCTGGACAATTGTCTTCCAGCTGGCACGCAGCTCATTGATAGTGTGGTTGAGCTGTCTCGACAGAGTACGGAAGCGGCGAGAATTCTCAAATGACATCCGCACTCGGATCTCGTGGACATGGTTGGAAGGACGACCAATGCGCTCGACGGTCACCTCTCGCAGACCCGGACTGCCCTTAACATTCGCGTACACTTGGTTCATCTCAAAGAAGCAGTCATCTCTGTTGGATGCCCTTTCAACCAGCATCGACCCTGTTGGCCCAGTGAGGATTGGTGGGGATGGAGGGCGAGAGGCGGAGGGGGCACGTTCACTGTCAGGGCGCGGCGAGCGGGCGCCGGAAGGGGATGGGCTAGCAGAGCTTGTGGATGATGACGATGACGGTATAGGCGAACCTACCGCGCCTTGGCTGTTGTCTTCTCCTGTCTCGCGCGCCTCTGTGTTCTTGATCTCGGGCCATCCGTACAGCATCAAGAGCTCCTCTAGGTGGCACGAGACGTTCGACAAGTGTGGCTGCTTCTTTGCCGTCAACTCGAATCCAAGCAGGATGCCGACGGTCAGATCCGAGCCCTTTCTGACATCTGTGCGGTTGCTTGGAGGTAGCGATGCAGGATTGGACAAGGAAGGGATTGTTACAGCCGATGGCACGCTATCGTCACCGATCTCAGGGGTGCCACGCTCAAACGCCTGGAAGGCGTCGATCTCATTGCTCGTGTGCAACACTTGCAGAGATGGCGTGAAGTGGACGTCGTCGACAACAGAAGGCACGTACTGGCCATGTCGCACAGCTGACGGCGTCTCCCAACCCATTACAGCCACAGTCGACCGCCGGGTCTTAGCGTCAGGCTTCTCGTTTGCAAGCTTCGGCTCCGCTTGAATCCCACGTGGCCTTTCTGCCGTCTGACTTGGTTGCTTCTTGATGCCTAGAAGTTCCTCATCGCTGGGCAGCGGAGGCAGCCAGATCTCGAGAGATGAGACGTGAATGGTGACCAACTGTGTTGCGATCGGCCTGGTAGGCGGAACGGTTGGCATAGAAGGCTCTTCGTATCGTTTGCACGCATCCCCTTGCTTAGCACCATCGTCATGCCTGACAATTCGCATGAACACCACCTGACCCATGAGAGTCGCAACTTTCTTTCTGGCAGCTCACCTTTGTACGAGCGCCTTAGTCATTCTCATCACTCCATGCAAGGTCCTACCCACTGTACCAAACATAGTCGACGGGCGAGACATGATCCCAGACGCGCTGCGAGGACAGAGGAGACGAGTTAAGCCGCGGCTTCGTTCGGGAATTGTGTTATCCCACCTGGTCTTGTCTTCAGACCTCACGTCATCCGCAGGGGGTGCATCTTCCTCTTCCGTCCTCCTGCCTCCGAAACCTTGGGGCGGCTTCAGGTTTCGCGAAAGAGAGCGAATGAATGGATTTGACGATAGCCTTCTTTCGCCTGCCGTGATGGCGGCCTGCGATATTTGGTCATCGGCAGATACGAAAGAAGGTTGGCGTGCGATCGGGCCCAATGTGCGAGCGGCCGCCGACGATGCTAGGCTCTTTGGGCCTGGCATCTGATCCATCGAAGGAGGAGACGGGCGACGAAGCAAAGAGATCGATCGCAAAGGATCCGTCCTTATTGACGCTGGCCTTGACACCGCAGAAGAGTCCTCATCGGGCATTGGAGTCGGACGGAAATGCTCGGTTGCCACAAGGATATGCTGGTCTAAAGGCAAGTTGTAGACACGGAGCACACTCTTTGTTGACCTGCCTTCATTTTAATGTGCCATCTCACCTGGTTTCTGAGGCGTCAGGGTTATTGTCTTGCGCAGTGTCCTAACAGCCCCGCTCATCATTCTAATAGGCTGCCACACCCGTGAGGTTCGCTCCTTCTCCTCATGCCCTGTGCCGCAACCTCCCATGTCTCGCATGTCTGCGCTGTACTCGAGGTCGGAAAGAAAGTGAGAGGGCTCTGATTCCTCGCGCAGTTGGACCGTCAGCCCAGGAGCGCTCGACCGCACCTGCCGAGAGTGGCCGGTGCTGGCGAGATGAGCCACGACGACGATCTCTGGAAGCAATAGCAGTAAAGCCCTGGTGTCTGTGCCGACACGATGCTTGGAAGGGGGACGCGGGACTGCTTCAGACGACAGGTCAGAAGAGATCCTGAAAGTGGAGGTGCGTGCAGTCGTGAAGTGCATTGAGGTAGGCTGGATTGAGTGGCTTGGCGAAGGAGCTGTGATATCGTTGTTGAATCGCAGGACCCCACCAAGAAAGCGGAACAGCGGAACAATGAGATGCAGACGCAGCTCGATCCGCAGGTTCTGGAGATTTGTAAAGGACTGCTGCAAGTACTTGCTCTTGTGAATGCTCCAGGTGAGCTGCTCGCGCGAGGGCTTCTTGTTAGTGCGCGCTGAAGGGGTATGGCTCGGAAGCGGATGGCTGGCCTTGAGTGCGATGGTGTTCGTGATCAGAGACTGCTGGGCCCGGTCCAGCATTGTCACGTTCCGAACAGAAATGTCAGCGCTGCGAGGAGGTCACAAGAAGAAACAAAAGCTATGTGCAGTGTATCCTGATGATGAGATCCTACCTGAGTTGGCCTGGCACTGACGCCAAATGCGCTTGGACCTGCTTGAGCTCAAAAGTCACGATATACTCGTGTGCCTCGCGCCCTTGCCTCTCTTCTTCCGCGCTCAATTCCTGCTTCAGGCCAAGCCTCACATGGTCCAGCTTGAAAACAAACTCCCTCTGACGCGCCTTGCCTGCTGTCCCATTCCCCGTGGACACTTGAGAACGCAAAGATGGATGTGTCGACGCTGAACACGGCGAGAGAGCCACAGCTTCTTGCTCGGACGCGACGCCTTTCAAGTTGATGTCAATTCGTGGAGCGGGGACGGTCGATGTGCATGCGACGAGGTATTGTACATTGGACATGCCGCAAGGTTGGCTCGGCGTGGCGGACACCTTGAGTGCGACGTTAAGGTCATTCAATGTGGGAAGCAGCAGCTGATGACCACAGAAGCAGGTGGAAGTGACAGAGTTGTTCATATGTGCTCACACCTGTATCCCTCCCAACTCAAGAGTCGTCGTCATGTTCTGTGGCACGCGATCCCAGATACCAGTCGGCGTCTCCTTCTCGTGTCTGTCTTCTTCTTGTCGCTCTTGAGCCTCTGGAAGTGAGGCAAGGGCAGGTGGGGGAGAGACGTCCTCCAAAGAAGAGCAAGACGACGATGAAAGGTTGAGAATGGAATCCTGCCATGGCCTGGAATGCGCAGCGACCGAGCGTGATGCACCTAGACTGAAGAAAAGTCAAAGACGATGAAGAATCAATGAGACACGAGACCCGTGTGATGGCTCACTGCTCGGAGAGATTCTCCTGCCACTGCTGCGTATGCTTGATGAAATCTTGGACCATGCGGATCTGCACAAAAGGACAAAGAATGTACAAATGGATGGCAGCACTCGAAATTGCCACTCCGTGCTCACCGTGTGTGGGTGGCATCTCAGCCGGGTGGTGGCAATCTTGGTCACAAACCTCTTCTGTTTTCCATCGGATGTCGTCAGCTCCATCTCGATATGCCTCTCCATCCCCATCTCGTCTCCTTGGTTCACTTGGAACATGACTGGAAAGACGACAGGCGGTGTGTGATCGGCCACGATGGCCGCAAATGGAGGCAGCCACGGCAAACATTCCTCGAAGTCAGGATGATACCACAGCTCCTTGTGGAGCCGCTCCTCAAGCGTCAAGCCTCCTGTTCCGTCAATTGTCGCATCGCCCTGCATCTCTCCGGCTTCGTTCCACAAGGATGGAAACACATCGCGGTGAAGCGATGACAAAAGGGACGCACGCGAGAAGCCTGCGTGAGCCCGATGGCCGGACAGTGTACTCCCTGGCCGCCCCGAGCTGACAGTCGATCGTCGCGCTGACTGGCTTGTTGGTGAAGTTTTGGCACCTTCGTCAGCGGCCTTGTCGTCCATCAGTGTGGTTGCGCGCCGCAGAGACGCCGACTGATGCAGATGCTTGATAAGCGACGAGGGTGAACCTGTCAGCGAAGGCGACGCTTCCGCCTGACCAATGCTGGCTGTGCTTGTGTGACTGCGGCGCAGCGATTGAGAGATGGAAGAAGAGGGGCGCGGGCTGACAGAAGAAGGCCCTCGATTATCGTCATTGTCGATGTGCCACAGATAGATGCGGTCGACGTGAAAGAAGAACTGCAAGGTCTCCTGCTGTGGCACAAATCGATCGCCGTCCCTTCTGGCGGATGATGCAAGCGAAAAAGGCAGCTTCTCAGCCCAATTGGCACGGAAGGAGACGTTGTGGACGACGAAAGCAGTGAGTAGCCATGTGGCATTTCGCATGATGCCGATTTCAATGCGATCGACTCTCAACTTGATGACATGGACCGGTCGGGTAGCCTGGGGGGCCAAGGAAACTCGCGTTTGTATGCCGGGGTCAGAGTCAAATTCGCCCTTGAAGTACACTCGGAAACCTGGGCGAATTCGACTCATCAAGACTATTCAGATTCCCATGCTGTCTCACCATAATTGTTGACATCGACGACGGCCGTTCTCCCCTCAACACGCTCCCAGTGGCTTCCTCGTTCTCCTTCTCGATTCGCAGGGCCCCTCAGCCAGTCATCGACAGTCAAAATGACCGACACCGCACTTTCTGGCGCCAAACTGGTAGGAGACTGCCCGTCAGCAGAACGCAGCTCGCTTCGTAACACATCTTCTTCACAAGGCGCGTCGCTGGCGGCTCCTCCATCGGCGTTGACCATGTGGATTCCGACGTTGTGGACGAATGTGACAACTTTGGCAGCGGTGGATGCGATGCGAGAAAGGGGAGATGGAGCGGCTGACGAAAGATTGGCGCCCACTGCGAGGCTGTGGGGTGATACCGCAAGAGTAGAGATGGGACTGGAAACGGTAGCAGAAGGCTCCGACTCGCCAGCAAAGAATTCCTGAGGCGCAGCCAAAAACCTGAGACACAAAGTCTTGCTTCTTTGAGTGAGCTGACTTCCTCTTACACGTGCGAACTTGACGAAACCAAGGGTAGCAGCAAGAAAGGATGCCGTGGGAAAGAGATGAATCGACACGAGATGCATTGACACATAGAGTTCTTTATCATCAACGGCTTTGGCTGAGTTTTTCTCCTCGCGACGCCCATAGCGCACCACTATCGACACCTGGAGAAGATCGGCAGAAATTGTTTGCCTTCATTGGATGCCACTCGTACCTGTCCCTTGTTTCTGCCGGCGACAGTCGACGTCCCAGACATGACCGTCCACTCTGACGCCGTAGGCGACGTTCGCTCCTTCATTTTGTTAGTAAGTGCTGCCACGTGGGCAATGTGCTTGGAGAAAACCACAGACGGTCTGTGTCAAAATGAATTTGGACCAGCGCGGACAAGCAAGAAGGGGGCACGATCCGCATACCTGTACGATTTTGATGACAACACTTCGATGTACTCGACAAATATTTCATCCAAATGCAGACTCAGTGAGAATCCCGCATCCCCACAGGGATCTGAGTGACGACATGCAAGAGACACAAGGGTGGCAACAAGACTCATTCATGCTCACCATAAACAAAAAGAAGCCCTTCAAGCCTCGACATGAGCCACAGGTTGCGCTTGCGATACACATATAAAGCAATCTGCAATGAAAGCCATCACGAGATACCCGTCTGCAGTGGCAGCTTCATGCTTGACCTCTGGCTTCTCTTGCCTGGTTCGCCCTTATGTCGAAGCATTGGTTTGGCGTCTCTTGTTCCGCAATCCGTGTCTCCTCTGCCAAACTCTGCCTCCTCTGCCATCGAGGAAGGAATCCTTTGAAGTTCTTGACAACAATGAACAGCGCAGTGCTGACGGAGACCTCCATTTCGGCGACGCGTAATTCGAGTTTTCTTGGCGAGTACACGACAGACAGATTGGGCACCATTGCCAGCTCTGCTGTTGGACCCCTTCCATCAAACTCGTCACCGTCGTAGCTGGAGCCTTCGGCAAACGCTTGGGATGAAGCGGCGTGGACAGCGACTGTCTGAGAGTCGGGGTGATACTCTAAGTCGAGAGCAGTTGCTTGGACGAGCGTATGCGGGATGTCTGTTGCGTCAGAGGGACTGGCGGGAGCTTCGGGGCGAAAGCGGACAGCAGCCTCCGCCGCCTCGACACGCAGCCGCTGAAACCGCGCACTGTCTGACTGCCCTGCCGCGACGGCCGCAACAACCTGCAGACACGAATAGACGCGAAGCGATCTGTTGGCTGAAAGTGATAAGTGTTAATAGGCGGAATGTTACCTCTGCAGCACTTTCATGGTGAGTTCGCGCAAGCCATTGGGCATTCACCTCTGATGAAGGAAGGATGTCTTGCACAAGGGATAAAAGGAGCCGCGCATCGCCCCGGACGTGAGAGAAATCGATCGAGTAAAAGCGTTCACGGTCCTGGAAAAGCGAGCAATTAGAAAAGGACGTTGTGTTCTTTATTTGTGTACGTACTCGTGAATCTGTGTATGTGAGAGAGTCTGAGGGGCCATCACAAGCACACCGCTGCCCCATCTGCGTTTCGCTTTCGCACCGGATGGCCGAGCCAGCTTCTTCGTCACCATTTCCATTCTTCACGCGATCTGTCTTCCTCCTGACTGCCCGCTTTCCCATCTCGTCCACCGATTCGGAAATGTCTTGACTGGCGCGTCTCTTGTGGACTCGTGTGGGGCGAGCCGGCACATCTGTTAAACAGGAAATGGCAGCCATGCCGACTTGCGTTGTACACGGCGAGACTTACCTGTCTCCTGCACTGACGGCGATGGAAGCGGTCCGGCGTGCAGTAGCACTGATGAAGGCTGCGATGCCGATACTTGCAGCGCATAATCCATTTCGCTCGTTGCAAGCCATTCGCTTATAATCTCCTGAGTGCCGCTGGTGACCTCTTCGAAGGCGATGTGCGTTGTCTTCCTCTCTCCCGCCTCAGACGTCATCTCAAAGCCTTGAACACTTGCCCACTTGGACGTACTTGCATGAATGGGTGGGACGGGGGCAGCTGTGTCGCTTGGGGGGGACAAAACTGAGGACTCAAGCCGTGAGTGGGCTGGGAGGAGCGACGGATCAGGCAGTGGGAAGATGCGAAGCAAAACGCGAGGAATAGACACCTGCCGAAACACGGAAAACATTGAAGGCTTTGTGACGAAGAATCGTGGCATCTTTCACACCTTTATCGTTTGATCTAGTCCGAACCAGTGCAGCGCTCTTGTTTCAGGCTGCGCTTCGCCCTCTCCATGTCTGCCCTCATCGGACGGGTCGCTCGACGTCTCGTCAAGTCGCTCATCGATGCTGGCCTTGTTGAGGTCGCTTGAGGGATGAAGGGAGGCTGATGAAAACAGACAAATATACAAGACTAATGCAACAGTCTTCAGCCCTGCTACGGACCTCGGGCGTGATGCTGCCCTGCTTGACAACAGACCGATCCCCAGATAGAAGGTCGGATCTAACGCAAGCAAAGAAACTCGATCGGATAAGAAAAGGCGGTATTTGATGTTGTCTCACATTCTCTTCCATTTCCCGTTGCAATTTCCGATGCGCCTCCTTTTGCAGGTGAATAAGGCTTGTACCTGCAAAGTGGCGCTCCATCTCTTGGAGCTCTTGTCTGGCGGCAGAGACGAACGGAGCAGTGGCGGCTGCAACGACAGCGCCCTGCAATTCGATAAATCTCATCAAGGACAGACGGAACACTTCTTTTCTTGGCAACTCACATGTGTGTGTCTCCTTCCAGCAGCCTCTATCCACAGGTCTACGTAGCGTGCCGCTTCCTGTCAACAACGAAAGCACAAGAGCAATCGTGATCGATGGCTGTGGACAGCACGCACCACTCGTGTCATTCATGTTGGAGAAGATACAACACACCTGTGTCCGGGGATCTATGCCAGTCGGTAGCCTTAAACCCTTGGCGAAAGTCCACCAAAGGTCCAGGAACCTGATCCAGTAGCACACCCTCTCAACAGCGCGTGTTGGTGGCCAGGTTAGATGCTCACTGGTAGATGGTCCACAGGGCGTTGAGAATGTGGTCCGGAAGCGCCAAAATAAGAAGAGGCTTCTCCGACTGCTCCTGTTGTGTGACAGATGGGAATGCAGTCACGGTGATTGCGAGCAGGAAGAGAGGGAGGTCGCTGAGATTGAAACTGAGGGGGGCCGACAAATGCCATCGGCGAACCTCGATAAGCACTGAACAAAGGAGGAACACTCCCGCTGTTGCCCGGTCGCACACATATGCGTTACTTACAGTTGCTGTCCTCCAAGAATTGCTGCCTTGGCCCTCTGAGCAGCGACTCTGTCTCGTCTTCTGCGCCCACTTTTGCCTGCCCGATCTCCCCTTCTGCCGTACTCTCCTCTCGTCCTGTTGCATCCCTCTCGTCCTGCGGCGGTGGGATGTATGCAAAGCTTGCCCGCTCAAAGCGGACAACTTTGCCGTCGAAAAGAAGCCGTTTCAGCCCCTGTTGCTCCCTTTCGTCCATTTCAATCTCGTCCTCATCGCCACTTGGAGGCCCGACGTGGAGCACCGAACAATTGACGCGGATGCCGAACGAGTGGGGAGGCAGGCAATCAGCAATAAGGTCAAAGCAGAACTCCTCGGCTCGAACCTTCATGACGCCAATCGCTTTGCGCTGAATTCGCTCGCTGAAGCTGAATGCTTCGCCGCCTCCAAGGCGAACCGCCCCTCCCCTGTCGGGTCCTCGCCATGAACGAAGGAAGTTGTACCAGGCTGTCAAAAGCCGTGTCTTGGAATTCTCGTGCTTCTCCCTCACTGCTGCAGCGTCCCATGTCGACGGGTCCCTCAGCCGTGCCACGATATGCATTCTCCTGGCCTCAACTAAGAGGAAAGGCTGCTCGTCTGTGCGCGCAGCACTTTCCTCTCCATTATCTTGTTGCCGTTGCTTGGCCACCGAGGGCCCCGTAGAATCAAAGAGAGTCTTCCATGCGAACCTGACTCGGACCCAGTCCGCCTTTCCCCTCACCAGGTCCAGCGGCAGGCTACACACGGAAAGCAGAATAGAAACGATATGGCTGTGTTGTGTGTTTCTGTGTTTGTGTTACTCCAGCAGGTCGAGGATGGCTCCTTTGAGCGGCACATCCGTCAGCTCGATGTCGGGATCTGTGAGGGAAGCAATGCTCAACTGGCGGTCAATGTCCTCAACTGTAAAGAAACGACTAAGATGCTGCTGAATCAGGCGACCGATTATCATGCGAACGACACGAGAAATCATCGTCGCGAGGAAACGAGGCTCCAAGTTGCTATCGATTCTGCATGCACTGGCAGACTTAGGCCCCCAGCTCGCCCCCCAGAATTGTGAGGAAACTTCGCGATGAGTGACGCCGTCCCTCCACCGCCATCCAAGATAGGATCCCTCGAAGCCCCAACAGCCGCACTTGGCAACAGCGAGGACGGCGATGGAAAAACGCAGAACATTAACGTGGCAGTGCGTGTGCGACCACTTCATGAGAGTGAGAAGAAGAGCTTCTCCAATGCGTGGCGCATCGACGGCAACGCCATTCACCAGGTCGGTGCAGCCTCGCAGAATGGACCTGGGCGAACATCGCGGCGACTCGTCCATATCTTTCTCTCTTTCTCTCAGGTCCTCCCGGGTGTCCAGAAGGGAGCAGTTGAGGCAGCGCTTCGGAAAGCGTCAGCTGAGCGGCCGCCAAAGGCTGCTGCTGGAGGACTTGGGTCGAGGGCGACCGCGAGCAAGGGAGAAGAGCCCTTTGAGCCCCTGACATTCACCTTCGAGACGATTCTGGGTGCAGACATCACAAATGCGGACCTATACGACCAGATGGCCACGCGGATGATCAAGAAAACAGTGTTCACAGGTACGAGGAAGACAGGACATACAATGGCCACTGAAAGCCATACATGTCTCGCAGGAATTAATGGCTGCTTTCTCACCTATGGCCCAACTGGATCTGGGAAGACACACTCAATCATGGGGAATCACGACGATCCTGGCATCCTGCCACGCGCAATCGACGAGATATTCGCATCCATTGAGAGCTCGACAGAGAGCGAGACCAAGGATAAGACGCAAGAGACGCACGAGTTCTCCGTTCGATTCAGCTACTTAGAGATATACAAAGAGATGGTCACCGATCTTCTTCAAGACCCACCTGAGAATCAAAACCTTGCCGTCAAAGAGGATCCCGGCAAAGGTACAACACCATGAATGTCTTTCATGTCTCCACGTATGTTTCCATGCAATCAGGATTCTTTGTACAAGGAGTGCTCGAGCGTCTTATTTCGGGCGCTCAGGAGGCTCTGGTCCTCATCGGCGAGGGAGAGAGTAAACGAAGATATGCAGCCACTGACTTCAATGAGCGGTCCAGCCGATCCCATGTCGTTTGTACCTTCATTGTGGAAAAGACGACGACCAAAGTTACACGAACAAGCCCACGCGGTTCACCAGCTACGTCTCCACCACTGCGCCGATCGTCATCACTCAATCTAGACAAGGCCAAAGGGGAAGATGGTATGACAGATCGGGGTCGGAAAGCAATCACACCAGATATTGGCGACTTGTGGCTACTGTGTGTACCCACAGTGCCTTCATCCAAGTCGGAGCGAGAGTTCGTGGCGGAAACAAAGACGACGTGTGTGGGGCGCTTGGTAAGTCTGTCGTGATGTTTACTACGTGCCAGTGTGAGTTCTCCCTCTCTTTCAGCACGTCGTCGATCTCGCCGGTTGTGAGCCGGCTGGGCACCTCAAGGGCGACCGGCTGGAGGAGGGCAAGTTGATCAACAAGTCCCTATTCTTCCTATCTGAGTGCATCTCCCGTCTCGTCAAGGCCCAACGCAAAGAAGACAAGGCGGAAAGGGAGGCGGCAGCCGCAGCGGCTGCAGCGTCGGCAGCGCCGGCACTCAAAGTGCCTCCATCCCCCCTTCCCAAGGGTCCCGGCCGCTCATCTGCCCCAACAGTGACGGCCGGCACGATTCAGGAGAAGGCGGGCGCCGTATCACACACCCACATCCCGTATCGGGACTCCAAACTGACCAGACTCCTTGCCAATTCATTAGGAGGCAACAGTCACACGGTGCTCCTGGTCACGCTGAATCCCACAGAAAATCACGTTGACCAAGCCATCCAGGCTTTACGGTAGGCAGAAGGCGACGTCTCGCTCCCACAAGCCATGTACGCCGTGTCTCATGTTGAATACGTTCTTTCTTTACGGGCAGGTTTGCGGCCAGGGCCAAAATGATCAAGAACAGGATCGAGGAGAACTTCATTTCGCCCGAACAATCCGTCATTCACCGCCAGAACGAGCTCATCAAACAACTGCAAGCACAGCTCCGGGATTTGGAGTCAAAGCTTAAGGATACTGGCCCTGGACGCGGCGACTTGCTTGTCATCACGAAACCACGAGTTGTTCTCCCTGATACAGAGAAGCGCGGCGAAGTGGATCCCGTTTTGTACGCGATGCGCCGCCAGTCTCTCGTGCCTCCTGGCGGCCTTGCGCGTGGCAAATCTGGTGTCAGTGAGGTGTCAGCGATCACGGAGGACAACGAGGAAGAGGAGGAGGACGAAGGCACGCAAATGATCAATGAGATACAGGACAAGCTGGAGATGTTTCAAAAGATGATCTTCCGATCGCAAAGCAAAAGGGAAAAGGAGGCAGAGGTAAACGGAGACACACAGACATGACCACCATGAGGGATGGGCGTCCATTTTCGTTTTCTGTCTCTCAGGAGGAAGCCAAATACAATCGTGTCCGTCGCGCCACTGAGGCAGCGCCGCTTGCATTGGCACGCGGTTTCAACAAGCTCGACATTCCGCCAGAGGCTACGCAAGCACGGCGCAGCTCCGCCATGCCTGGAACCATCTCCCTTCAGCTGGCATCCGCTCTCAGAAGCCCCGACGGCCGCAAGGGATCACTCAAGGTATCATGGCAAGACACAGTCCAAGAGGAGGATGACGGTTCAGAGCTGGCATCCTCTTGGGAGTCAATGAAGGAGAGACGCAAGCAGGCGGGGAAGAGGCCTGTTGAGAAGATCGACATGGCCACCAGCACCTCCCATCTGTCGCTCACTATCCCTGAGGCCCAGGCCGCGCCCAGTGACCTCGATAGAGTCAGCAGACGTCTGGAGAAAGTCGACGTTGTGTTGGAATACATTGTCAGCTACCTCGACCGCAAGAAGAAGGGCCCCGACAACGAGGCTGTAGGCGAGGGGGTCGACAGAAGTGCCACCATGAAGCTGGAGGCCGATCTTGCGAAAACAGAGAAAGAGGAAGAGAATCCAGAAGAAGAAGAAGAAGAAGAGCAGGGACAAGACGGCATGTCTCGTCTTGCTCTTGCTGTAGACAAGGTCGAGGGCCGCATGTCAGGCTTAAAAGGCGGCATCAGAGGCATGATCGATCGCTCCAAGGCCGAGAAGATGCGCTGTGTTGAGAAGGAGAAAGAGCTCGAGTCAAAGAAGGAGAGGCTGGAGCAGTCTTACGAGGAGAAAGTCAAGAGCATCCAAGGAGCCACTGAGGAGCTTCAGGACCGCCTCAAGGCGAGCCGCGATGCAGAGTACGAAAGTCTTCAAAAAGTGGAGGACCTCGAGACCGTCACCGTGGCTCAAGAGAAGGATATCGAGAGATTGCAGCAGGAACTCATCGAGGCTACAGAAAAAGCGGAGGCCAAAGGTGAATCTTGGTGCTTTCAACTGCAAAGAACCACTTTGGTTGGCGATTCCCCTTGTCCTTGCTTGTCATGCAGACGCAGAGGTCGAGCGAGCCATTGCGGCTGCTGAAAGCGAGAAAGAGGCGCTGAAGGCAGATGAGGCCCGACTGAAGGCACAAAACGCCCATCTCATCTACGAGAAGGTCAAGCCCATCCCATATGCATTTCTCGAGACTGCCGTTCCTAGATCTGCTTTCCGCTTCCTCAGGTCACACTTGAGACCAAGTTGGAGGAGCTGCAGAAGCAAATGGAAGATTGCGAGAAGCAGTACGAGCAGAAACTAGATAATTTCAAAGATCAAGCGAGGAAGTTCCAAGAACAGGCGAAGGCCCAGATGCGACGCCTGTCAATGAACACAAGGGGATTGGTGGGCCACGGCATGCGTCTTGCTGACCGCAACGCCAGACGGCTGTCGGCAGCCAGCATGCCCATTCCAGAAACGAGAGATGAAGCCGAGCTTGAAGAGCCGCCGGCCAGGTCGGCTTCTGTGGGTGAGACATCCGGGCGACTGGTGCCTAAGGGCTCAACAGACGTCCTCATGTCCCGCGGTACAGTCGCTGTGTCGGACTTTGGCTGCCAATTTGGCGATGAGAACGAGATAGACCACCAAGGCATGCAGACCGAGACAAAGGAGCTAACATCCAGCGAGATGCAAGCGCGTGTGGAAGGCCGAGACTCAGGCGCTCTGCAAACCGAGCCTATTGAGGCTATCGAGCAAGCTATACAGAGCGAGAAGCTGATGGGCCTTACTGACCAAATGACGCAGAGTGCGCCCGAGATCAAAGACCAGATGGAGCAGGCTGCACTAGAGACACAAGAGGCGGGGAGCCAACACATTGCGCACGCGCTATTGGAAGGGAGCGTGCAGACTGCGGTGTCTTTCAGCGGGGCGGGCTTTATTGAGGGCACCGTGCAGACAGAAGGCGCCGTGCTTCAAGACAGCGATATGCACATGGCGTCAGTTCCCCCTTCGGAGAGGCTGGAGGCGGCCATGCAGACAGATAACACTGAAGGAAGCCATGCTGAATCCCAGACTGACGCCCTCGAGAACCTCCTCGTCTTCAACAGCACGCAGACGGAAACTCGGGAAACAAGGGACCAGGAGGGCCAGATTGAGGCCCCCGTCTACCAGGACCAGAGCAGCCGGTGGGAAGGCGGCTCCCAAATGGATACGGCCGTCCAGACAAGTATTGGTGAGGGGATCCTGGCGAATGACAAGGCAACACAAGCTCTCCAGAACACTGATGTGGCTGAGGCTCAGACGGAGAGCCCCCTCATAACCGGAGCTGCGGCCTCAATCGGCAATCAGACGGACGAAAAGAAGACCGACAGCCGAATTTCGCAGACCGACGCCCTTCCTGTCCAGCATGCCATGAACCAGACGGATGTCTCTCACCTGAGGTGTCCAGCAACTCCACGAGCGACCCAAACAGTCATCAATTGCGACCATGCAGCCTGTCAGACTGACGCAGCAGGACTGGCTGAGCCACAGACTACGGCCATGCAGACCGACAAGTCGGCTCTGGGCACCTCGGGAGTGCAGACGCACACGGCAGCTCTTCTGGAGGCCAGCACATCTCATACGGACCTGCTTGGCTCGTCTCACGCCATGAACCAGACTGAAGCGGCTCTCACTCGGGTGCCTGAGAAGGAGCAGCAAACGCAGGTTGAAGTGGCGACGAGGGGCGGCGAAAGTCATACCGCGGAGTCCCTCTTGACGAAACGCCAAAGCCACTCGTTCTCCCAGACAGACCTGTCGCTGGTGAAAGTCGTCCCTGAAGACAAGCACACGCAGACGATGGCAAGGACGGAGAAGACGGCCACACAGACAGATGAGACGCGGATCGACCCCAAGCAGAAAGGCAAAGGAGTCCAGACACAAGCGGTGGTGGTGGAGGCCAAGCGCTCCCAGACCGACCCGCCCCCTCTGGAAGACGTCCGCAGCCAAACCGAGCTCTCACTTGTGCGACACACGACTCGCGACTCGAGCAGCCAGAGCCCTCAGATGCCACCCTTGCCGCCCCCAACCAGCAGAAGGGACAGCTCGGGCCAGACGATTGAGTCGCCGCGACGCGCAAGCCCAAGTCAGACCGAAGACACGCCGAGGCGTGCTTCTGTCACACAGACGGATCGGGCGGCTTCGAGGGAGAGGGACATACAGACCGAGCCGAGACAGTGCAGGTCCGTTGCCTCCGGAGAACCCAGCCCCACTGAAGTGCGCGTGCGATCGACCCAGACCGACAGCGGTGTCCCATCTCCCTCTCCCCGCTCAGAGGGCGGCATGGCTTGTCCACATTGGCACGGACCGATGGTGCCACCGTCTTCGTCGCTCATCACTCCTCGACCGACGGACCCATTTCAGCCGTTTCTGCCCCAACAGCAGCAGCATGCAGTGGAGCAGCAGCAGCAGCAGCAGCAACAGCAGTACCTGCAGCAGCCGCAGCAGCTGCAGACTGATGGAGGCGAGATGCGTCGTGCTACATATTTGGTTGGCGATGGACCCGTGCAGCCTGAATGCCGCGGCTCAGGATACATCGTCATTCAGGCAAGCGACCGCAGCCCATCTGCACCTCCCCCCGCTCCCCCTCCCTCCCTTCATATCACCAACACGGTCACATCAGCCTCCCCTGCACGCGACCCTTCCGTGGGCGGTTCGGCGGTCGGGAGCCCGGAGGACAAGAGGATCATCGTGACACGCAGCTCCACAAGACAGGCACACGACGACCCCGTGGCCCATGTGCCAAGGAACAGGGAGAGGGAGGAGAGGGATGAGCGCCATGTGGAGCGGGAGAGGGACGGGGAGATGGCCGAGATGATTCGCTTGCTGCGGCGTGTGCTGGAAGGAAACATGCCCGCTGAGGCGGTGCCTGGTGCGCTGGCGTCGATTAGGGGGGGCGGTGGTGTGGCCGGCCAAGGCGTGCCGGCACTGGGCAGCAGGGGGCCCGAGTGTGGTGCGCCTAGTCTGCGGTGTCGATATGTGACGAGAGGGGCAGCAGGGGGGGCAGATGACCGCCAGCTGCAGAACGTAAGACAGAGACACGGGCTCCATTCTCTGCCTGCACATCTGCCTGTCGATTCTTGCTGTTCAGGAGCTAGATCAGCTGCGCCGGATGTTGGCCGATTTGACTGACAAATCAAGGGCCATTATATCGTCCCGTGATTTGTCGGTGAGGCCACACAAAAGAGAAGCACATGAGGCAAAGGACTGCTACCACCAACCCGCTCCATCGTCCAGACCCCCCCTGCTGGGCGGTGGCCCCGTCATCCACTGCCCGGCGGTTGGGCGTATTCCTGACACACACAAGATTGGACCACGCGGCACGGGAGGCGGCGGGGGCGCACAGATAAACATACTAGGCGGTGGTCTGAGAGGCCGGGGCATGGCGGCTGAGTCTGGTCAAGGAGTGGATGACCAATTTCTGTTCTTTGTCTCGACACCGGCCACTTCGCCAAGGAGGGCGGGGGTGGACAGCAGAAGGCACGAGACGATGCAGGAGAAGCTTGTGCCGCAGAGTGCGAGACAGGAGAGAGACAAGAGGCCTTTCTACTACAGGTGGTGACTGTGTGCGTGAGTGAGACACACATACATTTGATAGATCCATGCGGTAGACGGCTAGTGCAGATACGTACATAGAGACTTTGTGCAATGGCGACGGATCTCGATGACGGATGGATGGATGGATCTGCATCAATCGGAATCAGATCAGACACAGCGTACTGTACAAGCATTGCACTCCGCACTGACCATGTGCATCTCTGTTTGTTGCCGGAACGGGATAACGAGCATCTTCGCAGAGATTCTGTGTTCCCAACCTCATCGTCGCAGTGGAACGACAGGTTCTTGCTCTCGTCTGTTGGAGGGGCTCTCTCGATGTCTTTGGAGCTCGAGCCTCCCGCTGGTGTCTCGGTGGGCTCGTTTCCGTCTTCCTGGCCATCCTTGAAAGAGTGTGCCTTGTTCAGGGCCGGCGTGTTGGCTGCAGGGGTGGGCAGGGATGACTCGTGGCTGGACGGCCTCGTCTCGACATCGTTGCCGAGACCCTTGGGGGCGTCTCCCTTTCACTCAGAGCGTTGTTTGACGGCTCTCATTCGCGAGGACAGACCTGTATCCTGGCCGACCACGTGCGCGGAGTGTAGAAAGTCAGCTTGCCAGCAATGCGAACGCATGGGCAGCTCATGGCCAGGGTGCATCCGCTTTGCACTTTCTCCTCCGCCGTTTAGTGAAGCATGATCTAGGACGCGGAGAGGTCCGCTGCGAGCCAGCTAATTTGAGCTCGCAAATGCTAACCGACTCGAGGAGATTCTCCGGAGAGGGCTGAGAAACGGCGAACGAAGCGCACAGCACATTGGCATCGGCGTAGATGGGAAGAGGCCGGATCTTAGCAAGGCGGCCGCTAAGGCCTTCGCTTGCCGCTGCTACCTCGCTCGCGCTGCTGCAGGTGACTGCAGCATTTTATCTGCCTGGCGTGGCACCCACAGAGTATGAGGAAGGCAAGAAGGTGCAGCTAAAGGTCAACAAAATCACGTCCGTCAAGACCCAGCTCCCTTACAGGTGAGCGCAACCACGTGGCACCACGACACGACAGGCAAGTGTGTGTCTTGTGCAGGTACTACTACTTGCCATACTGCGAGCCCGAGAACGTCAAGGAGAGTGTGGAGAATCTGGGCGAGATCCTGGCGGGCGACGTCATCGAAACATCCAGCTATGAGGTGAATGGGATGAGATAATTAACACCTCACTCACCCTTCGCAAGCCGACTCAGCTGGAGCGGGCGTGTTTCTCTCTTGTGTGTGGCCCGGCCGTCCGTGTGTGCATCAATCAATCGCCTCAGATGAAGATGAAGGAGGACGTTCAGTGCAAGATCTTGTGTGAGAAGAAGCTCGACACCGACAAGCGGTCGCTCTTCAAGGAGGTCATCGACGACGAATACCAAGTCAACTGGTAGGTACCACACGCACGCCACACACTGACCGCTGCACGCCCGCTGACTGATGCGATGCGTCTTCTGTGTGTTCCGCCACGTCAGGCTGATCGACAATCTTCCCGCTGCGACGCGTTACGAGGTGAATCGCGGGGCCCAGAAGGACTTCTACTACACCAACGGATTCCCTGTCGGCAGCAAAGCCGGGGTACGACGATCCTCAAGCACACACACGACAGCTGCCTTGTGCGGTGCGCGTATGGGTAATTGACGTTCGTTCATTAGGGCAAGCACTACCTGCACAACCACGTGGACATTGTGCTCAAGTACCACCAGCCGCGAAAGGGCGTCGAGAAATACAGAATCGTCGGATTCGAGGTCGCGCCACACAGGCAAGCCGACCGACGCACACTGACTGACGAGGCAGTGCACAAACCCGTCACTGAATGTCATGCGTGTGGTGCATTGCAGCATGCTTCACAAGAATGGCGGGTGTGAGGGTGTGGATGACCTGCTGGAGCTGGACTCGCTGTCCAACGACCAGTCGGTGGCCTTCAGCTACAGCGTCAAGTGGGAGCCGTCTGACGTCCGGTGGGCGTCACGGTGGGACATCTACCTCAGGAGCCAGGCCACGGACGATCAAATACACTGGTCAGCCATCAGCCACTGAGCGGGGCGAACAGGGAGGGTGGGAGAGCTGGGCTTGCAAGCATGTTCTTTATGCGGATGGATTGTATGAGCAGGTTTTCGATCATCAATTCGCTGATGATCGTGCTGTTCCTTTCGGGAATGGTCGCCATGATCCTCCTCAGGACTCTTCACAGAGATATCGCAAAATACAATGAGGTCAGACAGACATACCCAACACCCACCCACTCGACTCGTGCGGATTTCTTTCATTCGGTGCAGATGGCTTTGGCGGAGGAGGCGCAGGAAGAGACCGGATGGAAACTCGTCCACGGGGACGTCTTCAGGAAGCCGCCACACAGCCAAATCCTAGCCTGCTCAGCCGGATCGGGGATACAGGTACATAAAAGCCAGAGAGAGGGACAGAGAGAGAGAGAGAGAGGGAGAGAGGCAACACATGCGCTCGTGTGCGTCATGTGTGCAGATTCTTGGTATGACGATTGTGCTGCTGATATTCGTGGCGCTCGGGTTCCTGTCGCCCGCTTACCGCGGCAGCATCCTGCAGGCGATGCTGTTGCTCTTTACCTTCATGGGCATCTTCGCAGGATACACCTCGGCCAGATTCTACAAAATGATGAAGGTCAGAACATACAAACACCTACGGAATGCCATGCGCCAGTCGCGGCTTGTTTGCATGTGTACCGGTTCGTTCGTGTGTCTGTCTGTCAGGGAGAGGACTGGAAGCGGACGACACTGCTGACGGCATTCCTGTACCCCGGCACAGTGTTTGTCATCTTCTTTGTCCTCGACCTCCTTCTGTGGGGCGAGCAGTCGTCGGGCGCCGTGCCATTCTCCACCATGTTCGCCCTGCTCGTCCTCTGGTTCGGCATATCCACGCCACTCGTCTTTCTGGTGAGCCCAGCCGGGGGGCTGGCCTGGTGTGGTACACGTGGTCGTAGGCAGCCTGACCGGAAAATGGCTCTGTGCGTGTGTGTGTGTGTGTGTGTTGTCAGGGTGCGTATTTCGGTTACAAGGCCCAGCCGATATCGCTGCCGGTGCGAACGAACCAGATCCCACGTCAGATCCCCGCACAGCCCTGGTTCATTGGGCCAATCTTCACCTGCCTCGTCGGCGGCGTGCTGCCTTTCGGGTGAGAGAGGGAAGACCAAAGTGTGGCCTCCTCTGTTAATTGCAGTGCTGTCATGTCCGCCGCCGTCTGTCTGGGTGTATGCAGAGCTGTGTTTACTGAGTTGTTTTTCATCATGTCGTCGCTCTGGCAGCACCAGTTCTACTACCTATTCGGTGGGGGAGGGACACAGAGGGCGTTCCGTGGCCTTCGTTACTTACAAACAGCCCAAATTGCGTGGGTGCGTGGGTGTGGTGTGCTGGTGTGTGTATTGACTGATTGGTCCGTGAAGGGTTCTTGCTGCTGGTGTTGGTGATTCTGATCTTGACATGTGCCGAGATCTCGATCGCCCTGACGTACTTCCAGCTGGCGAGTGAGGACTACAACTGGTGGTGGCGCTCATTCTTCGCCTCGGCCGTCAGCGCCTTCTACGTGTTCCTCTACTCTGTCCTCTACTTCGCCACACGGTACCGTACGGGCAGGCAGTCATTCCCACCACACGGATTGGATTGCAATAATGCATTGGCGGGAGGCATGGCATGCTTTCCTTCTCTTTGTGTGGCTTGTGTGTGTGTGTGTGCAGGTTACAGATCAACAAGTTCGTGTCGATACTGCTTTATTTCGGTTACATGTTCATCATCTCGTTCTCATTCTTCCTCCTCACCGGTAAGTGAAAGTGGGTCGGTCGGGTGCTGTGCTCGCACCGCAGATCGATGTCTCTCCCTCTCCGTCCCCCTCACTGCACTTTTTGTCTGTTGGCGTGCCTGCAGGTTCCATCGGGTTCATATCAACATTTTATTTCGTGAGGGCCATCTACGGCTCCATCAAGGTCGACTGACGCACCATGGACGAGGGGCTGGGCTGGGTGGTGGGTAGGTCATCTAGCTCGACTCGATGGTGACTAACAAACAGACAGACAGACAGCGGTGCTGTCGTAATTAAATGACTGACTGACACGTCCCGCCTCCACAAATGGGAGAGAGGCCCTCGGCGAGACACAGACAGACAGACAGGCAGACGGACGGACGGACGCGGGGGCTCGCGGGGGGGACGTATGTGCGTGCTGGGATGGGCGAGTGGTGGTGTACATGTCATGTCAGTGAGTGCATGGGATGGATTGGTGTCGTGTGTACGAGTGTGTGTAGGTGCTGTATGTGTTGTGAAGATGGTGGTGGTGTGGTGGTGGGGAGGGAGGGGGTTGGACGAGACGACGGATATATACAACTAATTCGATGCATGCTTCCTTCCATGCATGTCATGCATCCGTGCAGTGCACGCGTGGGACCCACTTGACCTTCAACCTTCTGTATGCGTCTAGTCGTTCTTTCCTCTGCCTGCTTTCTTGCCAAATGACTGACCATCCTATCCTCGACCAGTTTGTTTGTTTCCACTTCCACACCACGTAATGAATGGCTGACGGATGGATGGATGGATAATGCAATGCTTGATGGACACTAGTAATCGAGTCGACCAGTCAATCCACCACACACATGGACAGACATGCCAGGGAGGGAGTGCGTCTGCACTCACACAGAGACAGACAGATACGCACACGCAGCCGGCCAAGAACGAGACAGCACTGAGAGAGAGACCCGCACCCACACAGGTGGCTAGCCACACCACACGACAGACACAGAGCCAGACAGACAGGCAGCACGCAGACAGGAAGGACATCAGCCACGGCCGAGACAGAGAGAGAGTCAGTTAAAAAGGTCGTGTCAACCTTCAGGTCGACACACTTTGGCGACTGGGGCGATTAAACAAAGTGGCTGGCGAGATGGATTCATTCGTGTCAGGCAGGCAGGCAAGCAGGTGAAAACACGCATGCAGGCATGTATACGAGCGTGCTGCGTGGGTGTGGGTGGTGTGTATGGTGGGTGCTTCATGTCATGTGGACACAACATAAAGGATCGCCGCCTCGAGCAAGCAGCCGAGCAAGACTAGCCTATCTATCAGCTCCTCCCTCCCTCCATCCATCCCTCCGTCTTCATCAACTCAGCTCTTCCGCCCGTCCAAACCGCCGGCCTGGTGCAGGCATGGCAAACTCCCCGTTATGAGGTCGTCTCCCACGCCTACACCAGTCCGGAACAATGGACGGGCAGCCAGCCAAGCCAACAACAGAGAGGCACCCCACCCCGCTGTCGCCCGCATAGGAGAAAGGAATCATCACGGAGCATCAGCAGACGAGAAAGACCTGGCTTTCACTCACTCCGTCTGTGTCCGTGTATTCGGCTGCTCCTCCCGCCCGTGCTGCGCTGTGCGCCGTGGGAAATGGCTCTCTGTCACACAGCGTCGATCAACGCTGTCGACAGCGAGTCACATTTCACCGCCGGGCTAACACAGGTTCGGGAAGGCCAGCCACAGAGACACATGTCACAGGGAGGGAAGAGGCAGCATGTCAATCGTCACATACACACACGCACACACGAGGTGAGGGATCCTCTACACCAGCAAGCAGTGTGATGGTGTATGCAGCCATGCAATGCATGCATATCAGACGCAGTCAAGCTCTACATCAGACAGGCAGGCAGGCAGGCGGTGAAGAGAGGCCACAGCACTTGAATTAGGCCATCAATCATCATCAAACCGCACACAGATACTCATACTCCCACACACACAGAGTGGAAAAAATAGTCGGCGACCGGCTCGCTGCCATACCGACTCTTCTCTCATCTGTTCTCTCTCTCTCCCCCAACCAGCCACAACCCGCCCCCCCTCCCCTCCCCTCCCCGATGCACCCGACATCACAGCTGCAATACTAACGATACCGTAGACACATCAACACAGCGAGGCAGACGCACGCAGACAGACAGACAGACATCGAGGGCACACGAGAGAGCTCGTCTTTGGAGAAAAAGACGGGGCAGGGGGCAAGGGCGGACAGACGGGCAGGACGAGAGGCAGCGAGGGGGGGAACATTGTGTTGTGTTGAAACGCCGCAGACAGACGAGCATTGTGGGTGTCTGTCGGGTGGGTAGGTGAAGTGGGTGAGTGAGTCAGTCAGCGCTATGGATTGATGGGCTGCCTGGCTGCATGTGATGGTGCTTTGCATGTCATGTGTGTATAATGAGAGGAAAATCGACAACGCATAACTTCCTCCCTCCCTCCACCCTCCATCCCAACTCACACAAACGCATACCACCCACACCAACCAACCCCGCCCACACTCGGTCTACGGCACCTGAAAAGGAGAGGAAGCACAAAACCATCAGCCACTGATGCATAGCCAGCACCTCGCCTCTCTCTCCCTCCCTCCCTCCCTCCCTCCACACACATACCTGAATTTGCGTATGTATGTGTGGCGGTATGTGTGTGGCATGCATCAGTTCTCGCCCTCCTCCTTCTCCTCGCCCTCCTCCTTGTCGTCCTCCTCGCCCTCCCCCTCGCCGTTCTCCTGCTCCTCACGGGCGCGGGCGCGCTCGGCCTCGCGGGCACGCTCCTCCTCGGCGGCCGTCTCCTTGGCGCGACGATCCAACTCTGAGGGCAGGGACACACAGGGACACACACGGGGGTGTTGAGTGACTTGGAAACACGTGTGTGTGTGTGTGTGTGCGTGTCTGCGTGTGCATACCGGTGAGCTGCGACTGGATTTCGGTTTTGCGGCGCTTTCGCTCCTCAATCATGCCCTCCTGAACAGACAGCCACCCAGGATGAATGGCCTGAGTGTGGAGGATATGTCGACTCGACCCACCTACCCACCTGTTCCTTCTTGTACTCGTCGAGTTTCTTCTCGAGCTCCACGAGGAGGGCGGGGGCCTCCTCAACCGACATGGGGACCTTCAACTGCACCAGAGAAAGCCAATATACACACAGACAGAGAAGGATGTGTCGTGGGCCCGTGTGTGGTGTGGTGTGGTGTCTGTTGTCTGTCTGTTGGCTGACGCACCCCGAGTTCCTCGAACATGGAGAGGGTGCCGATGTCGTGCTTGATGCCCTTCTTCTTCTCGTCCTTGCCGCCGGGACCCTTCTTCTTCCCCTTGGCCTTGGTCGGCGCAAAGGCCCACTCGTCGTCGCTGCACACACACACACACACACACACACGCACACCTTTCTCCATCCGTCCGCTCCGCGTGTCGTGTGTGTCAATTCTGGGTCGCCCACTCCACTGACCGGTCCTTCTTGGACTTGAGCACCTGGGTGACGCCCTCGGGGAGTGTCTCCTCCTTGGCCTCGTGCTCGCCCTCGTCGGCCGCCTCGTGCTTCTTGTCCTGCTCCATGAGTTTCTTGAGGTAGGTCATGGTCTGCTCGACCTTGAGCACCTCGGCGCCCAGGGGCAACTCGTCCTCCTTCTCGAGCTCGCGCTCCAAACGCATCCGCTCCTGCTCCTCCTGACGCTTCTTCTTCTCGATGCGGGCCTTCTCGGCACGGGCCTGACGCATCTCGGCCTGCTGGGCTTGGAACTCCCGCATCTTGGCGTGCATCTCGTCGCGGATGCGGTTCTTCTGCACACACACACAGGGGAGGGAGGCATGGTGCCACCTTGTGTGAGGTGTGGTTGCGCATCTCAGATATCTGACTGAGGTACGTTTGCGATGTGTTCCTGTATCTTGTTGTTGAGCTCGGTGCGCTTGTCGAAGAACTCCTTCAAATTGGCTACCTGGTCACGGCTGACGTGACACATCAATCCGTGCACAATGACACCACGCCATGCCACGCCACGCCACAGAGAGAGAGAGAAATGAGCGCATGTGCCACTTCCCTCCATGCATACCGGTCGTTGATGAGTTTCTTGAAGTGTTCGTTCTGCCCGCGTCTGGCCTCCCTGGCGGCGTTGAGGTCGGTACTGATCTTGAACAGTCGGTCGCGGAGGGGCGCCTGGTCGTCGCTGCTGTCGAACGTGCTCTCCATGCGATTGTACTTGCTGCAGTCCCCACACACACCAATGCATTGCACACACCACACAGGGCGGGAGGGGTGTGTTGGTGTGTTGGTGTGTGGTGTCTGTCATGTGGGCTGCGGTGCATACGCGAGCTGCGGCTTGTCCTTCTTGAGTTTCTTGATCTCCTCCATGAACTTCTTCTCCTCCTTGAGCGACATGGTGGACGTGTGCATCTGGTACTCGATCTCGCTGACACACACACAGACAGACAGGCAGACAGACAGACAGACAGACAACAGGGCACACAGCACAGCACAGCACAGCCGTGTGGCACGATTGCCTTGTCTCGTTTATGTGGCGTGGCGTTTTGTGTGGTGCTGTGCTGTGTGTGTCTGTGTGTGTCGTGTCCTACTAACGCGATTCGGTTGTCGATCTCCTCTTCGTTCTTGTAGCCGACCTTGCGCTTCATGTCCTGGACCTGGCTACGCTGCACACACCACACGGACCACACAAGACAGACAACCCAGCATCCCGTCACCGTCCTCCTGTGCCCACCCCACCCCACTCAGGTGTGCACCATACCATCTTCTTGGAGTCCTCTTGTTTCTGGGAGATCTGGTCGAGTGTGCTCTTGCGCTCCTGCTCGAGTTTGTCGATGTGCGCCTGGAGGTCGTCGAGTCTGGAGCGCATCTCCTCGCGCTTGCGCTGGAAGTCCTCCTTGCCCGCCGAACGCTCCGATATCAGCCCCTGCACTTTGCGCTGCACACACACACACAACACAGAGTCCAGAAGGCCGTCAGTCCTCCCCCGTGTGTGACTCGTTTTGCTCCTCGCTGACCATTTCGCTCTGGAGTTCGTCGATGGCCTTCTGCTCGATCTCAATCTTGTCCTTGTACTCCTGGTCGTCCGGACGGGCCGGCATGTCCTTGCGCATCCGACCGCCGCCACCACCGCCCCTCGCACCCTCCCTCCTCTCCTCACCCTTGGGCTTGGTCGCCGCCATCTCGCCTCGTTCTTGTCAGGGGTGTGCTTGTCAGCGCTCGCTGCTTGTCGTGTCCGCTCGTGGCGTGAAAATCACAAAGGTGGGACTAGCTTAGGCACCTCCTCGCCGGGCAACACATGGCTGGTCAATCAAGGCAGACAGGGGGTCGGGCGAAAGATGGACGAGAGAAACGAAGTCTGAAAGCTACAGTAATGCAGCAAACACTTCTCGGAGTGACAGATCTTCCCTAGGAAAACCTCGCAGTTTCGCCACTTCCAGATGCGAGCTCCACGCGCGAGCTTAGCCATTTTGGCAAATCGATCCCGCTCTTTCCCATGGCGTTCATGACATCCTTGCGCACCTGCAGTGCGTGTGCTACAGCCCCCATGCTACAATCGTCCCGTTTTCTCTGCTCGCATTCATTGCCGCCTGGAGGTGTGACGGCGTGGGTGCGTCGGTTTGGCTCGAGGAGGAAGCTGACCGCCGAGGAGATCGAGATGCCCTTCGCGGGCGTCCTGGCGAAGCAATACGTGCACAGACCGGAATTCAAGAAGGTCAGCAAACAAAACACTTGAGGGACCGACGGCAGGCGGCTATCGCGTGCGGTTTGCTTTCATCTGTGGCTTCGTTTGTGTGCTTGTGTGTGCTTGTGTGATCGTCAGACGTACGAGGGCATCCCGATCTTGCGTCAGCTTGAGTACGATGGCACATTGGTGGATGGCATCGAGCTGCCGTTCCCGCTGGAGGAGGGGGTGGCCATGTACCAGACCATGCTCAAGCTGACCGTGTACGACCAGATCATGTACGACATACAAAGACAGGTAGGTAGGGTAGGCAGGCAGGTGAGTGAACTAGGTGGCTTACTGTCCTGTCCACCACCCATTCGTCCATCCACACGCCATGCCCTCCAGGTGACACCCTGTGTGTGTGTGTGTGTGTCGCATGGCATGCAGGGTCGTATATCGTTCTACATGACCAACTCAGGCGAGGAGGCAGCCCAGGTGGGCTCGTCGGCAGCCCTGGACCTGGGCGACGTCATCTTCCCGCAGTAAGAGGAGGCACGAGCTCGCAAAGCAAGGAGTCTCCCTCCCTCCCTCCCTCCCTCTGTGCTTGCAGGTATCGCGAGTTGGGTGTCTTGATGTGGCGCGGCTTCACGCTGCAGGACATCGTTGACCAGTGCTTCAGTACGTCAGACAGTACTGACTGACACAGAAAGGAGGCAAGCCCAGACAGTATGTCACGTTATGCGGATGGGTGGCTATCCTTGTGCTGCACACACGTCAGGTCTCAAGGGCGACCCGGGCAAAGGCAGACAGATGCCCGTCCACTACACAAGTAACGAACTAACTAACAAGGAAGGAAACACACAAGCCCATGACGCGTGTGGCACACGCGTGCATCGTGTGTCTGTCTGTGTATCCCCCCCGGCAGGCAAGAAGCTCAATATCCAGACGATATCGTCGCCCCTGGCCACCCAGATCCCACACGCCACCGGCTGCGGCTATGCCTTTCGTATGAGGAGACAAAAGAACTGCGCCGTCACATACTTTGGCGAGGGAGCGGCGTCAGAAGGTACGTACGCGGGCAGCCACGAGACACACACGCACACACGATGTATGACGGTTATCTATTGTGGCTGTCTGTGTGTGTGCAGGCGATTTCATCCCGGCCATAAACTTCGCGGCGACGCTCAAGAGCCAGACGCTCTTCATCTGCCGCAACAATGGGTTTGCCATCAGCACCCCCGTGTCGGAGCAGTACATCGGTGACGGCATCGCCGTGCGGGGCATCGCTTACGGCATCAACACCATCCGAGTCGACGGCAACGACATCGGTAGGTGGGTGGCCCTGCCCTCTCTCTCCACATGTATGTCATAGTGCGGGCTGTGCTGTGCCTGTTGTGGTTGTGGTCGATTCAGTTGCGTCATACAACGCCACCAAGGAGGCCCGTCGGCTGTGTCTGGAGGAGGAGGCGCCGTGCGTCGTCGAGCTCATGACCTACAGGTAACAGACAGGCAGAAACACAGCGCGGAGAGACGCTCCCTTATGCCATGCTGTCTTGTTGTGGTGGGTGGTTGGGTGCCTTCACTCTTTCATCCAGGGTAGGTCACCACAGTACGAGCGACGACGCGAGCAGGTACCGTCAGGACGAGGAGGCCAAGGCCTGGCAGGAGGAGGGCATGAGCGGGGTCGGGAGGTTCAAACGGTTCCTCATCAACCAGGTCAGTGCAGTGCACTACACGGCGCGACGAAACACCCACGACAAAACAAAGCCCTCTGAGCCCGTGCATCGATCTATCTTCCTGTTGTTTGTGGGTGCATAAAGGGTGTGTGGAGCCAGGAGCAGGACATGAAGTTGGCGCAGGAGACCAAGAAGCAAGCCATACAGGCAATCAGGTATAGCATAGCGACCAACACTGCTGGGCGGGCGGCACGTACCCGACCCCTATTCATTCATTTGTGTGTGCGGACAGGGAAGGAGACAAAGAGAAGTACTGTCCAATCGACGAGGGACTCTTCGAGGTGGGCCAGCTGCACCGCACCCACAGATGACCACTCACTGCCGCGTGTTATGTGTGTCTATTCTATGTGTCTCTGTGGTGTGGATCGATTCACTCCCCCAGGACGTGTACGACACGCCAGACTGGCGGCTGAGGGAGCAGCAGGCCCACCTGCACAAGCACCTCGAGACACACGCCGACAAATACGACATGAGCAGATACGAGCCGTCGGCCGCTTTCCCATTCCCAGCGGACTCGAAACCCAAGAAATGACATATGAGAGGGGAGGGAGGGGGCAGCGAACGTGATGTATAGATAGCATTGCGTGTGCATTGTGTGTGTCTACGTGGGTGGCCTTTTTGGTGTGGGTGGTGTTGCAGGAAGGCGTTTGTCGGTCTGAGTGTCTGTCCGCCTGCCTATGCTTCCGTCCGTCCGTCCGGACGTGTGTGTGCGAGTGTCGGCAAGTGATTGATTGATGAGCGGGCGAGTGAGTATTTGTTGTTGCTGTGTGATGTAGGCTTTGGAATTGCCTGCGGGTGTAGGGACAAACTGGCTGCCCATGGATGGATGGATGGATGGATTTGCTGACATTGCTGGAATATCGACTGCTGTTACAGCGGTGAGTCGGTTCTCCAGCTTTGTCTGTCAGCAGGTCTGTCAAACGCAAGAGAGGGTGTCAAATGCCACCACCCACAACAATGACAGTCCTCTGATCAGCCGTGCTCTCCAATTTTCATTCAACATTAATCCATGAACCGAGCGAGAATCACGCAGCACGCATGGCCAACCGATCACGATGGTCCCTGTACAGGTATACGACAGTCAGCCATTCCATCTATCCATCCATCTATCGTCATGCACCAAAGCGACATCTAATCACCCACTCGTCCCCCTCCACCACGACGGACCCCACACGGCAACACTGGCGCAACACTGCCACCTTCTCCTCCTCTTCCCTCCGCCCGTCGGCCTCAACCATGGGCATCTCCTCGCCGCTGCCGATGGCCGGCATCATCTCCCCCCGCCCCACGCCGTTCTTGCCCTCCCCTCTGAGCACCCTGCTGAGGTCCTTCTGCGCCTTGCCTGACCCCAGGTCAGGGGCATAGCACGATTCCTCTGGGCCGAGGTCGAGCGAGAAGCCGCCGGCCGGTGCGGGCAGCGCGCGTCTGAGGCTGTCGGCTATGCGGTGGACCTGGCAGGGCAGACACAGGCCCTCCAGACGCAGCTTGTAGACCTCCTGGTTGTCTTCCTCGGCCGTGAGGGGGTTGGGTGTCTTGTCCCCGTCTGCATCGTGGATGTTGATGGCCGCACCATCCTCGTTCTTGAGTTTCTTGAGCGGCTGAGTCGGCGCCTCGCTGAGAGGGACGGGCGTCTTGGTCTGCTCGGCAGTGAGGGCAGCCACACGCAGAGGCTGCAGCTCACCTCCCACAAACGGCCGATCGCACACAATCCGCGACAGGTACTCCACGTTGCCCCCTGCCGCCTTGCCATTGCTCGCCCCCAACCCCACCCCTTGCCCCATCTCGCTGGCGTACTGCTGCCGGTCGCCCGCCGAGCCCCGTGAGCAGGCCCGCTCCATGACGTGATGGCGCCAGAAGCTGAGCAGCGAGCTGACGTTGTATCGGCCAGTGATGAAGAGCACCGACGGCGGCCGGCCTTTGCGTGCCTGGCGTTCGGCCTTTATCTGGGAGGGGTCAGTGGCAGCACGGCTGATGGACTGCGGGGTGCCCGGGAGAGCGATCGGGGAGATGGTCGTGTACTTAACGCCATACTCGTCGAGCTTCTTCCTGCACACACACACACACACACACACACAGAGAGAGAGAGAGAGAGAGGTGCTGCCTCGCCGGTCACGCAGCTTGTGGTCGGCATGACGGATGTGTGTACCTGAGGGTGCTGTCGCTTTTGGTGATGATGGCCTCGAAAGGATTCGCATTGACGATGATGGAAAAGTCGTCATAGGCAGATACGATACACGCCTGGACAGACAACCAAACAACGCGACCAAACGTCAAATAAATGCGATGGCGACTGTGCCTTGTAAGTATTCCGTCCCTCACCTGCTGGCAGGCACCTGTGAGCAGACTGCACGTCACGCTCCGAAACGCCATCTCCCACTTATGCACCACCTCCCGCCCCTTCCCGTCCCGCATCTCGACATCCTTCGGCGGCACATACTCGCACCGATACACCGCTCTATGCAGGTCACTCATGGTGCTGCTCTCGTACGCACGCCCATTCATCGCATGACGGTCGCCGGCATCTGCATGCATGGCGCTGCCAGGTGGCGGCAGAGGGGGAAGCGATGCAAAGGCACTGAGGAGCGGCGAGCGGGCGGTGATGGTGATGTTTGAGCTGAGGCATCGGTGGGATTTGAGGCGTCTGAGCGCCTCTGCGGGAGTGTGGAGGTCGCACCGGCTGTCAGGGCTGCTCTCGTTGCCCTGGAGCACCTGCTGGTTCGACACTTTCCGGTTTAGCTGCATCGCGGATGACAGAAGTTGATGTCACAGCTGCAGAGTATCACCCAGGGAAGCATCCAGCGTGACATGGCATCCTCTGTCCCACCATTTTTCTCCCCAATGAATAAACCATTAACCCTAAACCCTAAACCCTTCTTCTCCAATAGCACAGCGATCCCACGGTCCTGAGCATTTGACTCATCCATAAGCTTCTTCGCCACCTTGCCTTCATCCTATCAGCGAGCATCTTTGCCAACAGTGCGTCCGCGAGCATCTTTGCCGACGGTGCGTGGACCTTGCAGCTTTGTCGGTGAGGATGAAGGCAGATCAGCGGTCCTCGTGGAGCTGTCGGGGACAGCTTCTATCCGTCCTCGGATTGGCTTCTTTTCTCTCGGAGTTGTGCGTTGGTGCTTCGCTCTCTGCGAGGCCACAAGGAAGGATGAATGGCTTTCTTGCTATGCCCAAGGTCACCTTGCGCGGCTTCCAGAGGCGCTCTGCATCGCGGCTGTCATCATCTCCAGCTGACGTCTATCCCCTACCCGTCCTGCAGCTCCCTCCAAGTTCCAATGCGACATCGCTGGTGAGGGAGTCCGTCGTGCGTCAGTCGCCTGCCGACACACCCGCCCCTCCCCCGCCATCTGAAGACTCGAAGGAAGAGCTGGCGCGCAGGACGGTTGTCGATCTGGACGCGGATGTGCCGCTCACACTTGACCTGGACAACGCACAGGTGGCTGAGCTGAAGAGGGAGGAGGCGCGCAAAGAGGTGGAGGCTTTCGAAGCGGCACAAAGGGAGATGGAGCGGGAGGTGAACCGCACACGGATGCAGCAGAAAATGATCGATGAGAAGCTCGAGGAGCTGCCGCTTGTTGACGTGCAGAAGACTCGGCATGACTGGCCGGCGGGCGCCAACGAGACCTTAGTTGAGAACGAGGAGTTCGAGGTGACCCGGCTGGCCGTGCTGGAGGAGGACTCCGTCCGAATGAGGCGCCGCTGCTCCTATCGCGTCAGGATGACCTACCCCCCTGCACTCACCCAGCGGCAATTCAACTATGTTCTCAACCAGAGGAGGCACCCCGGTGGCCACGCTGGCGACAGCACGGCGGTAGATGACTCGCTGGTTAAGGAGACCATGCTTTTCGTCGCCGGCCGCTTCATCGACATCGGCCTGGAGGACCTCGCCGCCGCCATGCAGGCCTATGTGCCGCAGGTCACACTTCGCGAGACCGACTTGGGGAGGCTCCGCGACTGTGTGGTCGACCCCTTCGACGCCAAGAGTCGGTTCGTGCCTGGGAATTCGTTTTCGTTTTGGGTGCACGTGGATGGTTATGAGGTGTGGGACCCGACAGGGACGGACACGGGTGTGGCGCCTGGCACGTGGGAGTACAGGACGCTGGCCGCCATGCTGCCAGACAGAGGCAGGGCACATAGGAATGGCTGGGGAGAAGAGGCGACCGAGTGAGTGTTTCTTAACGAGAGTCTTTTCTCTGTGTGGTCTTGTGTTCATGACGGTTGGTGTTTGAGCTAACGGATATACGGACACTCACCCATTGAAACCAAGCAATCGAGTGCAATGGCAAAGCTGCCATGATACTGAACCATTGCTTGCAGTAGATCAGATCGCGACAGAAATGAACGTGTGCGTGTGCATTATCATGTGATCAGCACGGCACCATCCGTTCGTTCAGAACACGCGGATCCGTCACCAGAACCACAGAGAGGGAGGGGGCACCCGTAGCTGCCTGGCTGTTTGCCGCCCCTTCACCACGTGCGTGCGTGCGTGTGTTGGGGTTTCACGGTATGTCATCAGCAAACAGCGGTCAGACATGCCACCGGTGCCTTCCTCTCCCTCTCGTTGTGTCTTTCTTGTCATGTGTCTGTCCATATGTACGTATGCACACGAGTCCCCACTTCCCCACCCACTCAGTCACCCACCACACGTACAGTCGTGGTGGTACCTATTCACAGTCTGTCTATCTGTCTGTCTGTATTGCCGTTGTGTCTTTCTTCTCTCGATGTGTCTCTTCGTCTGTATCTGTGTTCGTGTCTGTCTGCCTGTTCTGTCTGTCACTGCCCTTTGCCGCCTGGCTTTCTGCCCTTGTCGGATTCCCGGCTGGATCCACTCCGGAGGAACTCCTGCAAAGATAGCCGTCGGCCCCTCATGCCGCGGGAGCGTGCCACCCTTCGCGCCACCCTTCGCGCTTCCTGCTCCCCATCGCCGTCCTGCGCCCCGTCCTGCCCCTCGCCGGCCACCGTTCCTCCACCCTCCTTGAGCTCTCCTCCCCAACCGTCTGCACCACACAAGGACAAGGCCCATCATATACTCATCCATCCACCAATGTGCCTCCCTGCCTCTGTCCCTACCATCCCCCTCCCCCTCTGATGGCTTGCGTTGCACTACTGAGAAGTCGAAGACGTCAGACTCCCTGCCCAGCGCCACACTGCCCAGTTGAGTTGTCATGGGGAGGCCGTCCTTGAAGGCACCGCTCACACAAACAGGCGACTCGGTCGTCTGGACACTCATGTGCACTGCAGACAATCAGACAGAAATCACATGGGATTTGACCAGCGGAGCTGCCTGTCTGTCAGCCTGACCGATGTCGTCCGCATCGAAAATGGAAATCCATGCGACGAAGCTGTGGCTGCCGTCGGTGAGCACCAGCTCCCGCGCATTACCGTCCCGGCTGAGTGTGGTGGAGCACCCGGCCACCGGTGTGTGGGGCGACTGGGTGAAGAGGCTATCCAGACGGCCGCCACCAACATGCCTGAACCAACAACAAGAACACACACACACACACACACACACACAAAATCAAACACGCACCCCTCTCGCCACTGGTGCCATCGGTGTGTTACCTGTTGAGGTGATTCGATGTGGCATAGGTCTGGTGAGTTCCGACGAAGTGGTCAAGGATCACACGCTTGGCAAACGACGACAGCGACGCATCGGTGTCCAGGATATCGTTCGGCCGCCATTCGCCGGCGGTGGAGTAGTGGATGCCCTCACACACAGGGGGGTCGTGTGGCTGTCGGTGCTGCTGGTACAGGTGGCCGGCAGGGAGGCGCGGGTCGACCTCCAGCTCGAAGCCGGGCTGGTCGACGATGGCCCGCACCTGATTGTCGCCGTGTTGGAAGAGCTGGAGGCACCTGTCGTCACTGAAGTGGATGTGGCAGCCGACCATCTTGAGCTGCGACAACACTCGGGGAGCCGACACATACGCCTACACACAGGACCACACACACCACACACAGACACGAAATGAGGCCCTCTCCCTCCCCTCCCCGCCCCTCTGTTTGCTGGCTCACCGTTTTGTGTGTGTGTGTGTTGATGTCATCGGATGTGAGGATGACAGGCAGCTCACATTTGCCGCACTGCCCCGCCAGCTCAATCACCTCGCCGATCTCCACCCATTCTCCCTCCTCCATCACACACACAGCCGCCAGCAGATCACACACGCCGAACTGGTCATCGTCGAACCGCACCAGCTGCACTTGCTGCCCGTTGACCACCCGCCGCAGCCCCGCCTGTGAGCCGACAGAGTGGCGAGGCGGTCTCTCAGCTGGGCCGCTCCGAACAGCTCACTGAGCCACGTGCAGGTGGCCCTCAGCTGGAGTGTGTCTGTGAGGCTGAGCAGATAGAACGCCCGACGCCCAACGAAGATGTACGTGAAGGGATGTTGCCGCTGCTGCTGTTGCTGTTGCTGTTGCTGCTGCCATCATCCCGGGCGCCACGCGGCGCCACCTTCCGGCGCCACCAACCCAATCGCACCAACCGACGACGTTTCACGGGAAGACGTTTTACGGAAAGACGTTGCTCTAAGGCAAACTTTCGGTGGCGATGCAGAATACCAATATTAGAGGTTTCTCGAGACGAGGAGCCTGCAGGCAGCGAGATAAGCCAGCAGCGATGGTTTCCGCCTTCTTCTTTGATAAGGGCGTTGTGCCTAATGGCCAGCGCCGCGTAGTTTTCCAGGACGACGCGTGCGTCGGCAGTGGCGCCACAGCCACCGTCATGAGAGCCCCCCTGCCACCCTCACTCCGACCACTTGGCACCCACGCCAGCAGCAGCAGCAGCAGGATCAGCAGCGGTGATGCCGCATACAAGCTGGTTTGTGAGGGGGAGGGCAGCGAGAGGCAGGGCATCCGGCGCACGGAGGTTGCCGCCGAGAAGGAGAGAATGCGGATGCTGGGAGGGCGCCCGCCCTTCCTGCCGCTCCACGTAGCGGGCAAAGGCACCTTCGTGCGGGGCACGACGCGGGAGACGAGGACCTGCTTAGTAATGCCCACCTTGAAGGGTACAGACACACACACACACACACACACACACAGAGAGAGAGAGAGAGAGATCAATCCATCCATCCACCCACACCTATAACGTTTGTCGTGTCTGTCTGTGTCTGTGTGTTGCACCAGAGCCGGAGTGGGTAGTTCAGTCGCCTGTGCCGCCTCAAGTGGTCCAGTGTCAGCGAGCGGGAGGGCAGCTACCACCTCAGCAGCATCACCGCCCGATACCGCCGCACCAAGGACGCCAGGCAGCTGCTCGGCGACTTGACTGTGGTGACCAAGGCGGTCGCGCAGATGGCCACAGCGCACGACTACGCGCTGGAGGAGGGGGTGGTGTGCGTGGACGCCTTTGCCAACAACGTCATGTTGGAGAGGTCGTGGCTGTGCCCGGATCCCTCAGTTCCCCTCCCCGAGGCATGCCAGGGCGTGCGCATGATAGACCTGGCCAACAGCGTCTGCACACCACCCACCGACACGGCGTCCCCCCCCACCCCACCACCGCTCATCGGCCGCCGTGGCGCCCGTGTGCCCATGACGAAGGACGATCTCAAGAGGCTGCGGCAGATCCCCACCGGCACCAGGTGGCTGTGCTCGCCGGAGCACATGCTCCTCAACGGCGGCACCAAGCCGTCCGCCGCCACCCCTGACGCCGTCAGTGAGCCAATCAAGGAGGCCATAGAAGACCTGTCGTGTGAGCTGCAATTGGCGGGGGCGTTAGTGAGGGAGGGGCTGTGGGTTGGCGAGCCTGCAGTGGTTTGGAGTTTGTGCATGATGATAGAGCTGCTGCTGAGGGCGGGCCGTTCGATGATGGAGGGCGTGATGGAGTTCTTCGGCATCGACGACTCCACCGTCCCACTGCAGGACCAGGAGCTGCTGATGGTCATGCAGTGGGACAAGTTTTGGGAGCTCGTCGTGGACGACGACGGCCGCCCTCTCGTCGCTGGGGAGCCCGACACGCCTGACGGCCAGCCGGTGTGCCCGCTCGACGGCCTGGGGGAGGGGGAGGGCCTCCCGTGGGTGGACGACTGGGTCGACATCATCGCCGGCATCGCAGCCAAAGGTCTCGTCACCAAACAGCAGCAGCGCGGCACCGTGGCGGACATCAAGGGCGCTCTCAGCCGCGACCTCGACCTCCTAAGCGAGGTGCAGAAGGCCATGGACGAGGAGCTCCACGCCGGCGCTGCTGCAGAGGGCCGTGAGGCGGCTGAGGAGGAGCGTGACGAGGAGGATATGGCCAGCATGCCGAGGAGAGCGAGGGCCACGAGCACCTCCAGCAGCAGCAGAGCCAGGGGGGAGACCAGTTGGAGGGACACGAGGGGGACGAGAGGGTCACGCTGCAGCAGCCGCCACTAGCACAGCCAGTGATTAGTTCTGAGGTTGTCGAAGGTATGTCAGTTGGACAGGCACAGGCAGACAATAGACACATGGGGCGTGCAGACATCTGCCTCATTGTCATCTCTCTGTCTCTCTTTCTGTGTATGTATGTGCGCGCGATCAGCAGTCGTTGTCGAGGCCGAGGACGAGCCGAAAGAGCCGCACCCTGC
>CDMY01000013.1:0-73029 GCA_001179505.1 Vitrella brassicaformis
GGATTTTGGCATGTGTTTTACGAGTCATACCGCTCTACCTACTGTTTTGGCACACTTGAGCGTTGACTGACTTTGCTGCCTGTCTTCCTGCCTCTGCCTTCATGTAAGTGGGTCGCCGATAAGCCCAGCCAGCCTGCATGTCACCGTGGGTCGCCGATAGCCCAGTTCGCCAAGGCCACGTGCCTTTTCGTGTTCGCCTTCGTGTTTGCCTGCCTGCTTGTTTATGTTGGACCTCTCTGCCGCTCTTTTATCAACGCTCGTGATCTGTGGGACTCTGCTATCCACACAACAACTTCAACATCTGTGACTGTGTGTCGAAGAGTCTTTGATGAACATGTTGATCTCTCCATTTTTCTTGGCCATTTGTTGTTCCATGTCGTAGATGGCCGTCGTGGCTTTGATGGCGTCAGCCTTCAGTTGCTCGAGATAGCAGAGTTGCTCGTCCACAGGCTTAGCAGAGAGAGCTTGAAGTCGGTCGCGATGGTCGTATTTGACCACGCCAGGTAGCTGCTCCTCAGCTGCTTGCAGCTCTTTCCAAGCTCTGCACAGGCTGGCAAGTGCCTTGACGGTGGAAGGGACGGGCATCTTTGCAGAATTCATCATGCACAATCCTGAATGACGGGAAAGGTGGGGGCAAGCGAGCGGGCCCCCTGGAGAAAAGGCAGTCTCTATCGGAGTCTCAACCGTTTCTCACCGCCCCGCCTTCGTTTGAATCCTCCCCCTTCGTCTGATCCTCCGTTGCCTGAGGTTGTCTCTTGCGTGTGCGCTTCCTTCCCATCGAGCAGAAGAGACGGAGAGGATAGCTCAGTTTGTTGTCGACCTCGCATCGTGCCACCCCGTTCGGCGTGTGTCTGCATCTGTATACGCTGCAGTCGACAGCCCAAGTACGTGTGACCATCTTTGCACTGAGCGAATCGTTGTGCAGTATCGGCCTCGCAGGATATCGATGATGATTGAAGCCGTCAGGGAAGAACGTAATGCTGTCGTCACCTGTTGCCTTGCACACGGTAGGGATGCAATGTATGCATGCTCGTTAGTCTACGAGAGTGTCCTGCGCGTGTGGATGCGTGTGTGTCCCCCCTTCAGAGGCTCATTGATTGTTGAGCAAGGCAAGGGGTGGAGGACATCATACGAGTTGAACTTGGCTGAACAGAGCGAGACGTTTGTGCAGACTCATAGGGCGTCAGACTCATGGAGACCGAGGAGAGCGACAGCGACGATTTCATGGATTGTCTATCCGACTCGGATTTCGTCCCATCTCAAGAAGGTGGTATGCAGAGTGACAACGATTATGGTGGCTTCTCGTCGTCACTGTTGGGTGAGAACGTATCTGAGGCCGAGGGTGAGAGTACCGCCTCCGAGACAGAAGCTTCTGATGTCGAAGATGACATGGAAGGAGGCCAAGAGGGATCTGCCGTTCCTGTCCTGTGCAAACTGCAATGAGCCCGGCTACAACTGTCGGAGTTGCCCTCTCGTCTGCCGACTGTGCTTTCAGGAAGGATGCGGTAGAGGCCGTCGATGCCCCGAGTATTCTCAATATGCGGTTTATCGTCGACGAGGCTATGCTGCTAGGAGACGTGAGCCACTTCTGGATGCAGAGAGCGCTGCACGTGTTTTTGGGAGGCACTGCTGTCACAACTGCGGCCGAGTGCCCATCACGGACCACCACATTCCCATGCAGCTCACGGCCGTGCCGTCGACACGGCTGTCATCGCACATACGACTCTCTACTCGACGGGGCTTCATTGGCCGATTTCCACGGATGCGTGACATCGGCCGGCAAGAGTATGTCTTGTGTGATGAGTGTCTTCACCATCTCACATCGTCGACAAACGAAGGGCCGTTTCATGACGTCGACCGGAGCACGTGATGTGTCGCCTGGCCGGCGATCCTCGCCCACAGCATCGGCACTGGATCCATCGTCAATGCGAAAAGATCTTGTCGATTCTTCCTCAGTCGGTGACCCTTTTCTGGGCGGGTGCAGGTCATTTTTTCGACGTGTACAGCAGCTATCATGGTGATGGAGTACTGCTGTCTGCAATTTTGCTGCTCCGTGGCGATTTCACGTAAGGCACCTTGCTTGACGGCGTATGCAGAGTTGATTTCATTGATATTTTCTGCAGGTCACCTAGTTCGCAAGCCTCAGCACTGTTGGACATTTCCGTAGAGCGAGAGGCTATCATTGAGGCGATTGACGGGCTGGTCGGTTCAAATGCAGTGGCAGCATTTGATAGACACGTACCTCCAGAGGTGAGCGAGCCATGCACACTTGATTGCATTGTGTCTCCGCGGCAAGTGCGCATTGCATTGTTTCAACGCGTAGGTCCGGTGTCCGTTTGGCTGCTGGGAGTTCATTGAGCTCTCTGTTCTCTATTCAATGGGGCAGATCTGGCACCTGCTCGACGATACCTATGAGTCGCCCAAGAAAGGCGAGGGGATCGCAACAGACGGCTTTCGGACGGACTGGCTGACGTTTGTGATAGAGGACTTCTTCGGATGGCGCATCGGTCCGTGTGTGGCGTGGCGACGAGACATAGGGCTTGCCTACTGTTCGTGTCTCGAGCACGATCCAAAGAAGAAGGGGCCCATGCGGTTCCTTCACGTGCCCAGAAACCCCTTCACGCCAGATGCCGTCGTGCCGACTGATGGAGACCGGCTGGCTCGAATCGTCCCCAAGCCCCATTGGTATCGCTTGAGGCGCCTGGGCAGCAACTCTGCCGCCACCAGCATGCACTTTGTGAATGTGGCCTACGACGGCATGTCCGGCTTCAGCCTCGTAAACCGAGCGCGTTTTGACCGCCAAGATTGGCGGCTTTTCGCCCTCGAGGGGTCAATCCTCAGCTGCAACCGGCAGCTGCGTGAGTATCACCTAACTCACGAGGACCCGGCGCATGCCCAGTGGGCTGAGGAGCACCTGGAAGGCTACTCTCGCGAGTTCCCTTTCGAAGCAGCACGTGCAGAAGAGCAGCCGTTCCGTGGTGTGGAGTCGTGTGGAGCAACGTATGTGTCGTCGACCGATGCGCTCGACGATTATACGGCTTTCATGGCCTCGGACTCTATCGATGTGGATCGACCGGGTGGAGTGGGAGCGGCGCAAGGGCAGACCGACCGAACGAGCCCCGCAGCCTCCGGCGGCGCAGATGGAGGAGACAACGACGATTCCAATGTCCGTCGGGCCAATCAACGGCCCATCATCTTGCGCCCGCTTTGTTTGGTCCATCCAACCACTTCGCACGGTGCGGCAATTTACGCGATCCCATGTCTCAACCACCAATTCGGCGACCTTTGGCTTTTCGCGCGGCTCATGACCATGTCTCTTCTCTCTGCCTGGCGTTTGATGGTGGGGCGGATCAAGGCCGTGCAGCCTGTCCAGCATCCTCCTGCAGCAGCTGCGCACGCCCCAGGGACACAGAACCCCCCGCCCCCCAACAACAGCAGCAACACCAGCAGTGGACACGCAAGCACCACTAACGGAGGCCGTGCGTTGGATCCTCACTTGATGGAGCGCCTCTGGCTGACAGACGCCGTCAACTTTGCAGTGGGCATTGTGGAGGGGCGAAGCCTACGCAACGAGCAGAGACGTGGCCGCGGCCGACAGCCAGCGACAAGCTACTCACGTTTTACGTCGTGGTTCTCACGGGCGATTGGTCGTCAGCCGTTCTCTCCCAACATGCTGCTGAGCGGGTTCCTCTGCTGGGAGGGCGTGAGGTGTGTGCCGTGGCTGACACCCCGCAGCGAGGGGATCACTCAGGAGGCCATTCACCGCGTCCTGAGTGGAACCGTCTTTCGTCAGCAGGACAGCGTGCTTCCAGTGCCCGATGTGTTGCTGTTGATGAACAACCAGCTGCCTGCGCAGGGGGATGTCTCCCTTGGTAAGATGCATGGATGTGGGTGACGGGATAAATGGGCGCGTGAGTGCATGTGTCTAGGTCTCTGTATGGCGCTGAGTCAATGTGCTTGGTGTCATTTTGAATGTGTGGTGCAGCTACGGTCCCCGATATGGTTCATAGCTTCGTGTTCCGCGGGGAGGCGTTTGATATGGTCTGCATCGTCTCGGTTCTCCCACGGGATCCGGAGGCTCATCTGACTACCGTCGAACTTCGCCACGCCGCACCAAGCTACAAGACAGCGGCTCTGATGCGGTGGAGCCGAGACCATCCGGGCCTGTGGTTTGCTAATGATGGACATGTCCCTCAACGAGCGGACGCCCTACTGCAGCGGCCGGAGGCTAGACAATGTGCTGCTACAGTCGCCGCCTCATCGACTACAGCCATGCACGTTCGGTATGGTGCGGCGGTTCCTGAGGATGCGGTCCTTCGCCAGCGTGAGCTGATGAGTGGCCAGGCCGTTGCCAGGTGTCACGAGCACTCCAACTACTTCCTGTGCGTCGTGTCTCCGATGTCGCCGGTCCAAGAGTCGGTGCATTGCTGCCACCCACCCTATGATCCGACTGAGGACGGCATGACAGTCCGGCCAGCAACGTGCCAAGCCAAGGTTGTACGATTCACTTGTCCGTACAAGTCTCACTGCGGCAGTGCTGTGAGCTGGCAGTGTCCGGTCGGTCTCTGCAAGCAGCACTTCACAGACGTCAGCCGGCAGGTCGAAGAGGGATCTGTATCTATTTGTTTCCGTCCCCGGCCCCCGCCGTCCGGCCCTTCAGCAGCACCCCGCCCATCTGCAGCCGCGGCCCCTCCCCAGGAAAAGGAGGTTCGAAGGGACGACGACGAGAGGGAGGCGGCCGCTCAGCGTGACCGGCAGGAGTGGGAGGCAATCAATGCGGCACTGCAATCGGGGCCGCTTGACGAACAGCCAGTGTGTGACGAGAGCGAGAATCCGGACGAGCACCGGGAGCGTGCCGCATGGCGGGCGACAGTGGACGATGCAGTCACGAACGTGGGGCCTCCCGAGTTCGGCACCGATGATGCGGCGGCCGACGCCAGGCTGATGGACCCGGACAGCAGCGAGCTCCCCCTCTATTCGGTCAGCCCGCATGGCGACCGCGTGTGGGCGCACCTGGTTCTTAACCCGTGCCTTCGACTCTTGCGACGGCGCTCGAAGCACGATACGCGGATGACCCTGTCGGCCGAGCGCTTTCTGCAGACGCTTGTGGCCAAGGACGGTGCTCGTCGGGCCAAGTTGGAGTCCCCGGAAGCCTTGCTGTTTCCGAGTGTCTTCTTTGCAGACAAGGACGACTATACGGCGCTTGGGGCCCTTCCGGCCTCCATGCTGGCCTCTTCAACGTGGAACAAACAACGGCGGATCGCCTCCGCTATGGACCATTTCCGAATACGTCTTTGCGACCACTCGCTTGCGACGGCGCGCAGCGACAACTACATCGCCTTCATGTACAATATCAAGACCGACATGGAGCTGTCGCACACTCATTCGGCGCTGGTGCTCAACCGAGGCCCGGAGTTTCTGCAGACGCGTCGAGACGGCCAGGCTAGGGAGGCGACGGACACGGCACTACCGATGGATGCGACAGAGGCCCGGAGGCGAGTCCGCGAGGTGAATGCCTGGACCGAGGTCGGTAGCGGCATCACCAACGAGAAGATCTCTACGGAGGAGCTGCTGCGGCCACTGGTGACTGGCAGGGAGCTTCCCACATACTTCTACACTGTGACACTCAATATGTCTCAGCAATTCGGTATGTAATCGAAAACTAACCGTATCCATCAATCAGTGTGTCTCTGTACATGTGTGTGTCTGTGTATGTGTCTCTTCGTCGCATCTCGTGTCTATGTGCATCGACAGGCTTCGCCAGGCTCTACAATCGCATCGTCGATCTGTACACGGACACCGCCGGCAACAGAGATGAGGACGCTATTCATTCCTTCATGCCGCTGTTGCTGCGCTGCTGGTATCGGGTCTTTAAGTGGATCATCCGCTACATTAACGAGAGCGGCATCGCTGGCGAAATCCTCAAACACTGGATACGGTAAGGCACTTTTTGACGGAGCAAGGGTGTCTTGGCTGCGTGCGTGTCGTGCAGGGTAGAGTTTCAGGCCCTCATGGGGCACTTCCCTCATCTGCACGGCCTGCTGGCCACCTTCGAGGACCGCCTATCGACGATCGTCACCGATCGGGTCATCGCATCGACCGACTTCATGGCGGCCCGCCGATCGTCGGACGTCGGCAAGCAGCAGCAGTATCCCATGGAGCACTTCACTGAGGACCGGCGGCTGCTGCGTGACCCTAAGGATCTGCAGAACCTTGAGGATTTCATCAACGAGCACCACCGCCACAACTGCCACACTGCGGGAGGGCGGTGCCTGAAGGAGGTGCTGGACCGGGACGGCAACGTGAAGAAAATCTGTCGCCGGACACGGAACCGTGTGACCAACCAGCACATCTACGAGCGCATCACCTCAAACCACTCCGCCGAGACACTGAAGATACTAAGGGAATGGGGGCTGACAGAGGAGTCGGTGGAGCGGGCCGTCTATGTGAGCGGCCTCGACGGTAGAAGCCCCACTGCTGATGGCAGTGAGTACCCGCTGGAGCGCCCAGTGGTGGAGCTGGAGGGCGGCAAGCATTTTGCGCCGTCCGTGAGAGGCGACGAGGACATGTCTCCCTTTTTTCCGCCCCTGGCTGCTCTACTGAAAGCATCCATCAACGTGCAGATCGTTGATTTCTTCTTCAGCGGTGGATATTTGGACAAGTACGTACATCAACAGGCGCTGCGTGTCTCCCCGGCATGTTCGTGGATCGATGGTGTGATGTCTCGACACACAAACAGATACGCAGCGGGCGCCGAGGAGAATGCCAAGGCGATATTGAGAGTGGACAAGGACTCTGACAAGAATGTGCTGACCGACGTCCGTGTGGACGGCCAGAGCATGCAGAATCTCAAGATCAGCGGCGTGCAGATAGCGGCTTCTCAGAAAGCAGGCCAGCCAGGTGCGGAGGATGCTGAGACGGCACCGGCTCACCAGCGCAAGAAGCAGGCGAGGAAGACAGACAGCAAGGACAACAAAAAGAAGGGCCGCCACCGCGACGAGCGGCATCGAGAGGCACTCAAGGTGTGCATAGCCCAGATGCTCTGGGACCTGCACGACTATCCCTACGTCGTCTCGTCCGTCGAATTCGTCCACGTGAACTCGTGCCCGCCCGAGCAGCGGTGCGGGTTCACCCCTAAAAACACCAGCTTGTCCGCGAATGCAGTGCAGAACGCGCCCTAACAGCCGCGGCCCGCCAACCCACAGGGGTTCCGATCTGGTACCTCGCCCATTCCCATAGAGACACGGCAGCGCGACCTCGCCAACGTGCCGTGGCGGCAGTTTACCGAGCCTCAGCATGGGATCCTGTACGACCTCTTTACTACCTGGAAGCCACTGGATAAACTGGCCGTCTTCGGCATTCGGCATCCCGAGCTGCTGTGGATCGACAGCCTCGAGGAGTACTTCAAGTGAGTTTTTCATGGATACACCTTCACCTCCTGGACTCTAACGTGAATGTAATGTGTGGGTGTCTCAGGTGGCTGGTCATCTCTGCACGGCCGCAACTCAGCAGCCGGCAAACATACAACTCCTCTGTCTCTGAGGACGTTGCCGCCGTGCGGTTCGTCGACGGCAGTTTGCAGACGATCAGATTTCGACAGCGGTACCTCGAGGAAGCCAGGCGGGCCTGCCGCACACGCTGCTGTTCTGACGTGCGCCACGCTTCTCACGCGCCCATGGTGGAGCTGCTGGATCGCCTAGTGCGCTCCGTGGTGGACCTGAGCACGGGAAAACCCGACGTGGACGTCGAGCTTATCGACCGCTTCGTCAGCCGTGAGCCGAGACACAATGATCGTCCCATCGCGATCGTCTTCTCATCTATTCGGCCGAGCAACCCGCACAAGTTCCTCATCCACCTCCTGTACAGGTTCGGGCGCTTCACGTGCGACATGGACCTGTTCGAGGTGTCGAGTCTGCGCGAGAGCTTCATCCATGCGGGGCTGCTAAACGATCGACCCGACGACAACACGGAGGCTACGGCGAGAGACGCTGATCGGCTGCTGCGGCTCTGAGCGCGGCGGGAGCTGTTCAACGGGTCGTTCACCACCAAGGCGTTCGATGCCGCCCTCGAGATGGCAAAGGCTACCATCTTCGACCTGTTTCTCGGGCGGCCCATCCAGCTGCCCGGGGTGCCGCTGGTCGACATGGCATCCTTGCAGTGGGAGTTCGAGGAGTCTGTCAAGGAGGCATGGAAGGAGCGCCGCAAGCGCCTGAGTGTGGCCCTGGCGGGAGTGCTCGACGTGCCGGCAGCGCAGCGGCCACAGCTGCTGACGACACTGCAGGAGTCGACTCTGCGGCAGCCCTACCTCCCTCTCCGTCCGACACCTCTATCTGCGGGCCCCACACCATCAGCACAACAGCCGCGCTGGCAGCCTAACATCCAGCGGGCCGTGTCCATGGGGCAGACGACCGCATCATTCGACGAGCAAACGGAGGCCTACCACGTCGGCCAAGAGATTCTGGACGCTGCGAAGAGCGGGCTCCTCTCGTGGGTGCCCGGCCTGGTGCTCGTCGGACGGGCCGGCAGCGGGAAGACCCACGTGATGTGCGAGTTGGCCATGTACGCCATCGGGCTCGGGTTTGACATCGAGATCACGGCGCTATCCTCTAAACGCGCGCAGCAGTTCGGAGGCCTCCACGCTCACAAGCTCTTTGACCTCCCGGCGCACCAGAGCAACTTCCCGCCTCAGGTGCAGGCAAAGACGGCCATCGCCTCCCTCAGCCGCTCGCCGATCCGCTGGAACCTGCTCAAGGTCACTCACTGCTTTTTCATTGAGGAAGTGGGCCTGCTGAGTGCACAGACCATCGCGGCAATCGACTGCATCCTTCGCTATGTCCTCAACAACCAGGTGCCCTTCGGTGGGGCCATCTTCGTCGGCACAGGAGCGGTCTGCCAGCTGTCTCAGCTGGGCGGAGACACCTTCTGGTCGTCCACCTATCTCATCACCTGCTTTCGCGTAGCGGTCCTCAAGCACGGCATCCGCTTTCTGGACCAGTGGCAGGAGGAGGTGGTGGATATCCTTGAGCGGCCACGCAACACTCCGCAGGAAATCGCCCGGGTCGTCCAGCTCGTCGCCCAAGAATGCAACTACGTCCAGCGATGAGAGGACATTCCTGTAGCGGCCATCATAGTTTTCAGCAGGCACGAGGCGGAGAACGCCGCTGTCGACCGCTTCGTTCAGGGAGTGCAGCGAACCACCAATGTTGTGATGCACACGGTGAATGCCATCGATGAGGTGTCAGACCTGCCTGGCAGGTACGCAGAGACACAAGGGTCTACATGTGATGTGAAGACGTGCGCGTGTCGCGTCAGGTGGAGGATAACTCGAGACACGCGAGTGAGCAAACGGCTGTCGAGCCACGTCGCCGAGGTGCAGCAACTTAAACTCTGGGATGGAGCCTACATGCGCTTCACCAGCAACGTCAACGACCGAGGCATCTCTAACGGACGTCTGTGCTATGTGGAGGACTCCTCACATGCCGGTGACCTCCAGACATCGCATGTGGTTGTCCGTCTCTGCCCTCGGACGATCGACATCTCGTAGCTGCAGACAATCACACCAGCAGTCATCCAACAGTGCCCGCAGGTGCGAGTGCCCCGTGTCGCTACAGTTGGCATGCAGCTCGATCACCGCGGCACCATGGGCCGTCGCAACATGTTTCCGCTCGTCCATCATACCGCCTACACCATCCACAAGGCCATCGGAGACACAGTCCCCCTGCTCGGCACCCGCATCATTTCAAGGCTCGTCGCTTCAAGACATCTGTATCACCTCTGGGAGAAAGCGCAGCTCCTGGTACTCCTGTCTTGTACGATGCGCCTCAACCGTATCTACTTCAACAACACCCAGGCTGAGGTTACCGCTGCCATCGAGCAGCTGATGCGGGAGAGGTCTGCCTGGCTGGCGCACTGCCTGGCCAAGGTCAGAGCGCTGGACTGTCTCTCTACGAGAGCTTCCACCACCGGACAGAGCAGGCCTCTTGTAGTCGACTACAGCCAGTTCCCGTTCTCTCGGCGGATGATCGACATCCCGAATGACAATGTGGGATACGCTTACGCTCTGGGCAGCACGCGCGACGACTCCGAGTTCTACATCGGCTCGACCAACCGCCTGCAAGACCGCCTCGCCGAGCACAACAGCGGGCAGGGGCCGCCCTTTACACAGCGGCTGCATTTGCGCCCCTGGTATCTTATCGGGTATGTGGCGGGGTTTGGCGACTCGGGCGACGTCGACAGCAACAAGGCCTCACGGCGAGACTTCGAAGCCCGCTGGGATCATCGCATGAAGCTCGCCCCGTCGTGTATCCATCAGAGGAACAGCTGCGATTGACGACATTGTCGCCCACATGAATGATCTCGTCTCGCACTTTCTCGCAATGATCTCGTCTCGCACTTTCTCGCGAACGGCGCCAGACCTCATCAGTGCAGCGGGCTCACGGGCGTGGTATGTGTCGAGCCAGTGCAAGCGCCCTCTTCCCGTCCATCCGACTGAGGTTACGAGCTATGTGTATGCTTCTTTTGAGGCGTTCTCTATAGGATATCTGCGTAGAGTGCAGAGAGACATGGTCTGTTTGCCATTGTGGGACTTTCAGCTATTGTGACACCAAGCAAATCAGGGTCTTTGCCCGTGTGAACCAAATCAAAGCACGGCGGCGCTGTGTGCTTTCTGTTCAGCAAATTCATGCACTCACATATATCATATATATCAGCAGCAGCAACCTGAGGTCTTTGCCCCTTGTCGAGCGACGAAAATACGGCATATCGGCTCATGTCTTTCTGTGGAATAGCCTATGAATCAAAAGGTATACTGTTAAAGCTTATATGTATATATTCCCACACAAACATACATAGATACATACCTATCTATCTATCTATCTATCTATCTGCAGCAAACATACATACATACGTACATGTTTGATGTGTGTGTGTGCGCTTCGGTCAGTTCTCAGGGCTGAAACGCGTTGGGCGGCCTGCGTGGCGGCGCGGACGGTGAGCGAGGCTATCGGCACCATCCTCGGCGCCTGCATCCGCTGGTGTCTCCGTGGCGTCATCCTGCTGCTGGGCCGCTTGTGCTGCTTGGGCAGGCTCAGCAGTCTCCTTACCACAGAGGCCGGCCTGAGCGGAGCCGGCTCAGCAGTCTCCTCTCTCGTCGTTAGCGGAGCCGGCCTGAGCGCAGAGCAATCCGATCAGAGCAAGTCCCTGAACCGTACCGGCCACGTCAGAGGGAGAGGCACGCTCGGCGTCGACCTCGGACTGGGGCTGGGGCTCGGTCTCAGGCTCGTGCTCAGGCTCAGGCTCGGGCTCAGCGACAGGCTCGACCTCACACTGTTCGACCGGACCGGCCACGGGAGCGGTCTCACGATCATCAACGGTAGCCCCCGGCTCGGCGGTGAGGTCGAGAATCAGTTCCAGCCCAAAATTATCGTCCATGGGCATGCGAGAACCTGGCAGATAGTCATTCATCATGCCACACCCCTGACAGTGTGGTCTCAACACTGACCGTCATGTATCTGGGAGGGTGACACATACGGTGGGACGCAGACCTGCGGCATGTCAGTCGGCCCTGCACACACAGACATGGACAAACACACGCATATCTGCACGCACATACACTGTCAATAAGGGTGTGTTCACCTGCAGGAGGAGGCGGCGGGAGTGACGCCTCAACATCCATCGAGTCACTCTCAATTGTTGCATTGAGACGGGTGCGCTTCGGGATGGCTTCAACGGTGTGTGGTACTGTACACAGACACCATCAGAGAGAGACAGAGCAGAGACACAAGGAGAGAAAGGCACAAAGAGATAGAGACAGTATGAACTCCCATGTCTCTGTCTCTGTGTATCCTACAGCGTAGGTGTAATAATACTCACCTTCTCGACGCTGCGGCAACTGGGTCCCGGACCGCTGGGCTCCAGGCGGCGGGAGGTTAGGGAACACGTCCTTCATCGACAAATTGCCGCGACAGAGAGAGCAGCTACGAGAGGTGCAGGAGGGCTTCGCCGACCACGCGCAAGAGCGGCATGTTCCCTGCCCACAATGCGGACACTGCACCTACGTGTTTGGAGGACACTCCTTCATACACACGGGACGGTACTCGGCGGCGGAATTGGTGGTGGCTTGAGGGTTGGGGTTGGAGTTCTTATTGCCATTCCCATTAGCGTCGCACCGTTGGCCGTTAACAACTACACCAGGGGGACAGACAAAGGGGCCTGTCGGAGATGCGGCATCCCGTAAAACACGGCCCTTTCCTCTGGTCTTCTCCTTAGCGGCGCTCTTCCTTTTGCGGGACGGCTTCGGCTTGGGCTTCGACCTTCCGGTGGTGGGAGCGCTGCTGGTGCCGGTGCGGTCAGCAGCTTCGCCAGAATTCGCTGTACAACGCTGCCCTCCTCGGAAAGCCTGCTGTTGCTGCTGCTGCTGAGTCACCATCTCCATACGGACAGCCTAACAGACGGACACACAAAAACTATGACAAACTAAGTAAAAGGACAGCAGACATAGACATACTATGTTGTATCAAGACAAGAAACCAGTGCCGCGTGTTTCATCACATATTCTCAAACATGTATGTACACCCACATCGACAGCCTGATAGTGGCCGGGGCCGCCATTGGGCCCTGGCGTAAACAGCAGGTGGATCGTGCGAATCGTCCACGGGGATGGAAGGGGCGTGGTGGTGGCCATGTCGGGGTTGTACGGGTAGAATTGATAGTGCTGCACTCGGTCAATCCGCGTTAGCGCCGTCGGCAGCGAATACCACACATGAATGTTCACGCGCCGCTGCTGTGCGATCGTGCGCAGCTCCACCTCTCCTCCCTCGACTCCCGGCTGTCTCATCTGCTGAATGTACTCCTCGCGAGTCCCCGCAGCGCCGAACACCTCATCGTCCTCCTCGCCTCCCCCTTCAGCACCAGGGTTAGTTTGCCCACGATTGCGTGGCGCCTGCAGTACGAACCGTCCGAGGTGAGGCCTGCACACAAACGCAGCAATACAACACACATGAACAAGCCAAGAAGACATGCGATTTTCAGTGAAGACACACGTTTGCGTACCACAGCTCGTTAACGGCGGCTACAGTATTGCGATGGAAGTCATGGACGACATTCATGTCGACGACTTCCTCGCGGGGGACAATATTTAGGGCCTGAGCTGCTGCAATAAACAAGCAGTCGCCTTGGCTCGCGTTGTTTGTGCGTATGAAACGGTATGTCGTGCCGTCCCCATATGTGCCCGTCAACTCTCGCTTCGAAAGGTAGACTGGACGCATGTTGACCGGCTTGAGATCACAAACGCAATGATAAACAGCAAGCCCTTTGCGCGACAAGGTCACTCGCCTGTCCGCTGCGTCGCACTGCGTTGGGGGTGCCACAGAGCACCAGCAAGAGGAGGAGGAGGACACGTAGGCGTCCACTGCTTCGGCTGAAGACCCTGGGTCTGTGCTGACGAAAGGTGCGGGGCCGTGTACCTGTTCAGATCCACTTTTGGCCCGGCCTCTATAAAGGCCTCACGGCCATGCACAAGATAGATGGCCACCAGGTGGATGTTCCGAGCGTGGTCGTACTTGTGGGGCTGCCCGGAGTGTTTCACCTACCCACACACCAACACGCGCGTCGTCTTGAGGAAGTTGTTGAACTCGACCTCAAACCAATCAAACACCTCCGGATCGACGTTGCCAGGCTGCAGGCTGTCAATGGCATTCGAGGCTATCACTGGATTACCATATCAGGAATCACACAAGTGGGTGATGTGCTGTCGGTTTCTTCTTCTGGCTGGTTGCGGCCAACCGTATTGGGTCAGAAACCGGCGGCTCTGAAAGTGCGTGAACCCGCCAAACTCGCTACACCCCACTTGTGCCGACACCACAGCAGAGCTGGCTATAGTTTGCGCCCGCTGAAGACAGACGTTGCATCCGTCTCCGCGGTATTGCTTGTCGCACAGACTCCCACCGCACGCGGCGACCACTTGAACAACGGCAGAGACACACACATATACACACACACGCCCGCCCGCACCCACACACACCCATAAGCAGACAGACCCACAATCAGCCAGAGAGAGAGAAACGAGGTTCTTTCAGCTCTCTCTCTCTCTGCCGACCCCAGTGACAGCAGATCGTGCGTGTCATTGAAAAGGCAGACACACATACAAATTCACACGCATACAATGGCATTCCTGCCTGGTATGCTGTATGCTGTATTGTCTGGCTCATCCGGCGAGCTGACACACCCGTGCGGTGTCTTGCGGCGTGTAATTGATTAGGCCGAACATTCTTCGAGACCTCAACTCTCTGACACACACCGTTCTCACACAGTTGGCAGCACAACGAAGAGTTAGAGTAAATGATGGCCTCCTCATCTGTCCCCTCCTTTCGCTCACATGCAGAAGAAGAGGGTTGAGTATGTACACACCTGGCCGGGAGCCTGACCGCCGCTGCCGCCCTGGCCTGCCTGCTGCTGCTGCCCCTGCTGCGCACCGGCTCCGCGGCCGCTTCGACGGTTCAGGGCCCTCTTTGTCAGCGTCAAAGGGGTCGTGCCGGTCTGCCCGGTGATGTGCATGATAATGCACTGCAGCTTCAACCCCATGCCGCAACGGGCCAGCCCGCCGGTCGCGCTGTCGGCCTCCACCAGGGCCTAGGGCGTGGTGGCCTGGATGCCCCGCCGGTCGCAGTAGGCGCGGGCCGACCGGATGCCCTCGTTGACGCCGTCCCTGGCGAAGAAGTGGGCCAGTTTCGACTCGGCCGCCGGGTCTCGGCCTTGGCCGTGCCCTCCAGGCACCACAAGAAGAAGAGCAAAGAGAAGCGACAGAAGAGACGGAGGGGATAGCTTAGTTCGTTGCATCGTGCCACCCCGTACGGCGTGTGTCTGCGTCTGTGTACGCTGGAGTCGACAGCCGAACGAAACAAGGAGGAACAGAAGGGGGCTGAGAGGAAGGGGGCCCCAGGAAAGGGCCCCGCAATGGGGACCGGAGACGCGTCTCAGCGTTTACATTTCCCACACAACCATCTTTGCAGTGACCGACTCGCTGTACCGGCCTCGCAGGACATCATTCATCCACCGCGGCTTAGGTCGACGCCTCTGTGTGTGTGTTTGGTTCGTGCAGTTTGGTTGGCGCATCACAATGGCGGTCTCTGTTGGTGGTGTTAGTATACCGAAGTGCAGTCTGTGTCAGGATGACTATCTGGCGCATGGACCCAAGGCACCCATTGTCCTCAGATGCGGTGATCAATACACACACACCGCACACAAGGCCAACACGTGAATCAATGTGGCTGTGTGTGTGGCTGTGTGCGTCGCTCTGTGTGTTCGGCGCTTTCTCTTTGCTCAGGTCATTCCTTCTGTGCGGCGGTGAGTGAGTGGGCACGGAAGAGGGTGTTGGTGACACTGCCATGCTATGTGTCTGTCTGCAGTGTGTGAGACAGTGCATCCGCCACCATCCCCACGAACATCGTGTTGCCAACTGCCCCGTGTGCAGGTAAAGCGACACACATATGGGTGTGAATGGGTCGTTCAACATGTCCCCCTGCATTCGGAAGTGCGTCGTGTTGATCAGGAGGGGGACTGCGGAGGCTGACATCCAGGCCAACCACGGCGTGAGAGAGGTCATGGTTTCCCTCCTGGCGGTTCACATGCAAACGGTGAGACAAACAAACCGACACACACCGTGACTACGACAGCCATGCTCATATCGTGTGTGTGTGTGTGTATGTGTGTGTGACTGTCTTCTTGGCAGGTGGATCTGCCGAGGGGCACTTCGCTAACCCGACAGCAGTACCACGGCCTGCTGGGACTGCTGGGCGACCACACTATGAAGCTGCAGTCCGTCTACCGGTATGTGTGCAGCCGACAAACACAAGCAGAGGGAGAGGAACAAAGCATCGTCTGCGTGTGTACGTCAGGTCATTCCGTGACGGCACCTTTGTCGCCGATCTGAAAAAGTTCTATGCGGATGAGATAGAGGTGCTGCACGTGTGCACATTTGGCGTAGCATGAGCTGCTGCTTGAATGTGAGTGTCGGGTGTGCGTGAGAGACATAACAGACCTATCAATGATTTCTTGTCTACATTCCGTCCGTCCAGTTGAATCCATCAGCCAACCACACATAAACTCACCACCCAACAGGCAGACAAGCACGTAATCCATGGTGATGCGCTTGCTGCGGGGTGTCAGCCACAGACCTCTCAGCTGTTTGATCATGTCTGTCTGTGTTTGTCTGTTTGCTTGGTCATCTCTTTGACTGTTTATCTGTTTGTCTGTCTGTCTGTCTGTCTGTCGATTTGTTTGTCTGTTTGTCTGCTTGTTTGCTTGTCTGCTTGTCTGTCTGTCAATTTGTTCGTCTGTTTGTTTGTTTGTTTGCTTGTCTGCTTGTCTGTTTGTCTGCTTCTCGTCCAGGACGGTGTGCCGGAGAGTCAGTCTAAGGCCGCAACGGGACGCCTCGCTCTTCACCGCACGGGCAATCAGCTCACAGACGCCCATGCGGTGCCCCGGTGCCACGGTAAAGCACCGCATCGGGGGGTGCCCTCCCTTGCCCAGCACTCGAAAATTGCCAAGCATGGCCCGGCTGACCCCCTGCTGTGACGGGTGGGCGGTCTCTGGCTGCTTCTCCATCTCCTCGCTGGGGGTGCAGATTATCCGCGCCGCCTCCGCCACATAGCGGCCCACTGCTGTGTTGATGCGGCCGCCGATCGGCGAGTCGCCGATGGGGATGGGAGGGGGTGAGCTGTCTTTGGTGGGGTTCTTTTTGTTGATGCACACCAGGGCGTCCGGTGGGAGGATGGTGGGCTCCGTCCTGAAGGGGATGCGCTGGGTGAGGGAGGCCATGATGCCGCGTGAGGGCTCCAGGGCCTTGTTGATGGCGTCCATCGCAAGCTGCGGGATCGATTTGTTGAGGAAGTGGGAGTATGCGGCGATGAGGGTCTTCTCAGCCGTCTCGCTGTCGTCCGACCTCTCGTCATCGTAGGGTCGGTCAGGCCGATAGCCGCACACCCCCGGCAGGGTCTGCAAACGCCTCCCGTGCCGGGGGGGGACCAGCCCAGCGGCCGACACTGACGCCCCACGCTCCAACAGTCGGACCAGCACATCCTTGGTCGCGTCTGTGCTGCCGGCGAGCTTGCGCAGCAGGGTCACGCCGTCGCTGTTGGGCGTGTCCAGGTGCTGGGCGCCGTGGTGGAGCAGCCGCGTCACCGTGGTGGAGTAATTCTGCTGGATGGTGTTCATCTCGTCGAGATACGCGTGCCAGAGGGGCCGCTTGCCCTCCCCATCCACCACGTTCACGACATCCCGGCCCAGCTTGGCAACGAAGAAGTCGATGAGCAGCTCCTGGCACTCGGGGTCGGTCAGCGGGTGCTGGCAGAAGCGATGGATGGGCTGCATCCCATCCTCCACCTCCGTCAGCACAGATGCGTCACGATCGGCGATGCTCTTGATGACGCTCAGCACCCCCTGCGGCTGTAGGGGACGGAACACGCGCCTGTCGTTGTCGTAGCCACCTGCTTGTGCGACGGCGTGTAGCAGCTTCTGTCCCCCTACTGCAGCGGCATGCTGCGGGACGAGCATGGCCTCCACCAAATCCCAGTCGCCCTTCTTGGCCGCACGGCTGAGGGCGATGGCACACTGCCCATCCACAGCCGCAGGGCACCCCGCAGCGAGAAGCAGGCGCACGAGGTCGTCGGTGTCGTTGCCGCCATGGTACTCGGCGACCAAATCGATGAGCGTCCGGGCGGCACCGCCATTGGTCGCCGTGATGACCTTGGGGTCGGCTCCATACTGCTGTATCATGCATCTTGCCGCTGCCGCCTTGATGTCGCCGCACACAATGCTCTTGGCCAGCTGCCGTGTGGCCTGAGAGGCGCCGTTGAAGGCGATGGTTGTGGCGGAGTCGCGAGGGTTGCGGCCGAACGCTGAGGCGTTGTGGTCGAAACGGCGGATCTGCACCTGGTCGGGCCATGGGGCTGGGGGGCTCTGTGTTGTAGTGAGGGCGGTGAACGGCGCCGGGGGCTGGGGAGAGCTCCACACTGACGAGGAGGAAACCTGAAAGATGATTCCACACACGCACAGAAAGGCCATGTGTTGTGTATGTCCCGCATAATATCTTGTGTGTTCCGGCCACCGACCTGTGAGGTGTCTTGAGCGTGCCATACAGTGGTGTATCTGGAGGAGGGCATCGGGTCCCAGCCGCTGTCGCTGACCACCACGAACAATGTGTCTGCATCCACACAGACGCTGCGTCCCTCCTGACTGGTCGAGCAGATCATGGAGCCGCCGCCGAGTCCGAATCCAGAGTACTGCCGTCGGGCCCTCTTCTTCTCCCGCTGCTTGATCCTGCCGTCTGGGCCGACTATGGCGTAGCAGTACACATGGTCGCCCGTCGGCACAGCCGCGCTGAGGGTCCAGGTGTGCTGTCGCGCGACGTCTATGCCTGTCGGACGCGCCATCTTGAGCACCTTGCCTCCAATAATCAGCGCAACTGTGCCAAACACACACATGGTGGACATCACTCTGCCGCATGCCTGCATTCCGTTTCCTTTGCTGTCCGTACCTGCGTCGCCGGGCTCCATCCGTGGTGCGCAGTAACCTGCGTCTTCTTTGAAGGTGACCGGCACCACATGACTTGGTGCTTGAGGCTGCTCCGATGCCGACGAAGCCATACTACAAGTGATGGTCACTGTTTTCTGAACTAAAGCCTAAAGAGGCCCTCCCTCTCGGCCGCCCGCCTCCGCGTCATGCCGAAGGCTACAACCATGAGGGATCGAGAAAAGCAGAAAGAGCAGCAGTGAGGAGCACAAGACGACCAGCAGCATCAGCTGAAGCGAAAAGATCTGCGTGCGCATGAGTTACATTTGCTGTGTGATCGAGATGAATCACGATGGAACAATGAGACTCAAAAACACCGTCGCCGACATCATGATGTGGCCGTGCCTGCATTCATGGTCCTCACACTGCATCGCACACAAGCTAGGGTGTCCCGTGTGTGTGCACACATGGCCACCACCGCATGAATGAACCAAAGCCACCACCAACTACTCTACCGCAACACCGAAACCAATCATGAGCTACACCTCAACACGCCCCCCACCGCCCGTGGGTGGCCGTCGTCCCCACTACAGCACAAACTCGCTCTCCTCCACCCCCTTGACGTCGCTGAGCTTGATCATGAACAGTGACCCAGCGGAGGGGTATTTCTGCAGCTCCTCATCGGTCATCCGTCGGCGAGTAGTGGTGATGAAGAGGGTGTCCAGGTTCTTGCCACCGAACGCTACGCATGTCGGATTGGGAACCGGCAGTGCGATCTCGCGGTCAATCCTGGCCGAAAGGGAAGGAGAGGGGCATACATGGGCATGGTTTTCCCTGTGTGTCTGTGTGTGCGTGCGTGTGCATGGCGCTTACTCTCCCTTGGGTGAGATGCGGATGACCTTGCCCTGTCCGAACCATGCAGTCCACAGATAGCCCTCCGAGTCAACCGCACTGACGATGGACAGCAGATGGACACACAATGCAACATGATGCTTTCCGTCCCGTCCCTCTGCCTTGTCCCACTCACTCACCTGCCATCGGTGATGCCCTCCTTGTCTTGTGGCATCTTCCAGAACACCTCCATCTTGTCTTCCTTGACCGTGCCCGTGTCGGCGTCATACGCGTACGAGCGGATCTCCTTCGTCGGCGAGTCACAGAAAAACATCGTCGACCTGAGAAAGATACACGCAACCACACACATGTGAGAGAGAGAGATCGAGATCGGATGGAGCGATTGATGAAATGTGTCAATTCTGACCCGTCGAGGCTGAAGGCGAGGCCATTGCCCACCTTGACGCCCTGCTGTACAAGCTTGGTGAGCTTGCGGGAGGCGTCCAGCCGCCAGATGCCGGCGCTGGCCTTGCCGTCCTCGCGGTAGTTCTCGTTGTAACCACTGATGACGAACCTGATGGCAGCCAAAAAGGTAAGTCACACCATCCCACGTGAGTGCATGGCCGGCTGCCTTGTCTCCCTGGCCGCCTACCTCCCCTGTCTGTCTGCGCGTCCATCGTTGGCGCGAGTGTTGGAGATGTCGGCCTCGAAGTCGTCCAGCTTCTCGATGACCTTGTTCTCCTCCAAACTGTACAGCGACACGCTATCTTCAAACGCTACCAGCAGCTTCTTCGTCGGCGACGCGCCCTTGACCAGTGCGAAGGATCCCGGCCGCTTGGGCACGTCCCACTTCTCCGCTGTGTTGCTCTCAGGATCATACGCCCTGCCAACATCCACCCACACGAGTCGAGTTAGTTGTGCCCGTGTGCTGCTGGTGGCACGAGAGAGAGGAGTTCGCCTCACCAGATCTGTTTCCCTTGGATGTCAACCCACAAGAGATTCTGCAGCTCAGGAGACCAAATCGGGCACTCGCCTGCACAGGAAGATCAGCAGCCAGCCACATCAGAGCAACGCATCTACCATTCCATCTTTCACCCTCACCGAGCACATTTCGGCTGTCGTAGGCCAGCTCTGCCGTGGCGACCATCTGAGTCTTTCGAGCTTCGAATGCAGCGGGGCTGTTGGCGCACTTGCCCGGGGAGGCGCAGGTGGGGGAATGCGGGACAGCGGCTGCCAGGCGTGAGGCGGAATGCACTTGAAATGCCTGGACAGTCCAGACGAAAAAAGTTGAGATATATGGGCGGGCAAGGCGATTGCAAGAACCCCTCAGCATGAGCTGCGAGCCATCAGACTGCGAGCTTTCGCGATCGGGAGAGATCTGCTCATCTCGCTTCTTTCGGCGAAAGGACCAGCTGCCAACAGCGCGGAAGGACCAGCAGCACCGACCCGTGTCGCCAAATCGACAGATCTATCAAAACACTCACCTGGGAAGCCGAGCAAAGCGAGCAGTGACGATGCAGAACGGCGTTGTGAAGCTCAAGAACCTGGTTGAGAAACTGATCGCCAGGTAAGCACCACGCCGCAGAGAGAAGCGTCCACATAATCATATGTGTCTTGCGCCCGTGTGTGTGTGGTTCTGTCTGTGGTCAGGGAGGATTTGGGCGAGAGCGAGACCGCGTTTGCCATCGATGAGCTGCTCACCTTTGACGTGTCCACCGTGTCCACTGATCCAGACATGCAGGCACTCGCCTTCCAAATCCCGGCCTTCCTCACTCTACTCAGGTACGACGACCGACCGACCGACGGAGGGAGGGAGCATTCTTCAGCACGCTCCACACACGTCTGATTGTGTTTGTTGTGGGCAGGTCCAAGGGCGAGACTGCCGAGGAGGTGTGGGGCATTGTCAAGGGGCTGAGGAGCAAGGGCGTGACCATCAGGTGCCAGAGGAGGGTGCTGGACATTGTGGGGACGGGCGGGGATGGAATGCACACCGTCAACATATCCACCGGGGCTTCCATACTCGCGGCCGCATGTGGCGTACCCATGGTAAGTAGGCAGACATGGATACCATACCCCTTGAGTGTGTTCGAGTGGATCCATGCGGATCTGTCTGTGTTGGCGTCTGTGCAGGCCAAGCATGGGAACCGTTCTGTGTCATCGATGTGCGGGTCAGCGGACGTCTTGGAGGAATTCGGGGTCAACCTGGACCTCTCGGCAGAAGGGGTCAAGAGGTGAGGTGACCATCATCAAGGCCAACAACACTTCCGCAGAGGGCTGCCTCATTTATGTGTGTTGCCTTTTACATTACCCGCCCGAAGGTGCATCGATGAGCTGGGTATGGGTTTCTGTTTTGCCCAAAAGTTCCATCCGGCGATGCGGAAGGTGCGTGAGATCCGCAAGGGCCTCGGGGTGCCGACCGTCTTCAACCTGATCGGTCCGCTGCTCAACCCCGCCCTCTCTGAGCACCACCTCATTGGCGTCTACGACCCGGCATTCCTGGACCTCTTCGCCGGTGTTTTGGTCAAGGCTGGAGCCAAACACTCGATGGTCTTCCATGGGCAAGGTAGGTGAGCTGACGACTCAATGTACATCAATGATGTTGCTTACACACGAGTGGCTGGCTGTTTGCGCGTGTGTGTGTCAGCATTGGACGAGTTGAGTCCGTTGGGGCCTGCCCAAGTGGCTGAGGTGCTCGACGACGGAACCATCAAACACTGGACACTAGGTACACAGACGAGGGGGAACACAGATAATGAATGGCACAGCTTGCCATGTGCTGCTGTGTGTGTGTGCTCAGACCCGAAGGACTACGACATCTCCTACTGCAAACTGGAAGACCTTAAGGTGACCACCGCACAGCCACAGTCAACACACACTCTCCCAACACACATTGTCATCTCCTTTTTTGCCCTATTCCCTGCTCATCAATCAGGGCGGCCCGCCGAGTGAGAATGCGTCGCTGCTGATGCAGACCTTTGAGGGCAAGAAGGGCCCCATCGCAGACACACTCGCGCTCAATGCGGGGGTGGCACTGTGGTGCTACGGGTCGGCGCCATCCATCAAGGAGGGGGTGGAGGCTGCACGGGAGGCGCTGCAGGCCAAGAAAGCAAAAGACCTGCTCGCCAAGTGGGTGGCGCTGAGCAAGCAGCTCACGTAGAGAGATATGGATGGATGTGGGGCGGGGCGGGGCGAGATGATCTTATGATTTTTGGAAGGGCGAGTCAGTCAGATTCGCGGGCAGGCAGGTTCTTTGGTTGTGAGGTCGATGTGTCTGTCCATGTCCATGTCCATCCGCTGGATTCTTTGCGGATCGGATCGGATCGGTGCCTGCCGTGTGAAGTGAGTGAAGGAGTAGGGTAAGGGAGTGTGGACACACTTGATTGACTTGAAGACAGCCATCCCTTTTGCCTGAAGCCTTTTCACTCAAGTCACGAGCAGACAGACACACGATAGATATGATGCATACGGGTCTTTTGGCGAGAATATCGAATGCGGTTTTTTGCTCACACACTCGCCCCCATCACACATCACACAGGCCATGCAGCTGACACGCCTCTCACACACGCACATCACACCACCTCACGCGCACATACAATCAATGCAAAGGACGCCGAAGCGCACAAACGTGAATAAATATTTGAGAAGCAGTAAGTAAGGCATACATAACACTGACTGACTTATATAGGTCGGCACACACACCTATCGCACACGGCACGGCACAGACAGCACACACAAGAGGCAGGCAGAGAGGGCCATCGACAGGAAAGACTTCACAGCGCACCAGGCAGCAACACCCATATGCACACAGCCAGCAGCACCAGCAGCAGAAAAGAATATTGACATTCTTCAACAGCAAAACATGCCAAACAAAGAGTGAGTGGTCTCTCTGATGCACCACTCATCAATCACGCGCCCTTCTCGCCGCCGGGCTTGCTCAAAACCAGGGCGAAATTGGGCTCGACCACCTGCACCGACCCATCGGCCTGCACCCACTCAGCCGCGAACCGCTGCAGCTGCTCGTCACCGATGTGGTCGACGGCGAAGACGCCGTGTGTGGTGGCCTCCCACCACACGAAGAAGTTCTCGAGTGTGTCGTAGGCGTGCATCCCGTCCTTGCGGCTGAGGGAGAGGGTCTCGAAGCCCACGGCCTCGCCCAGTGTGCGGAGTGTGTCTGCGTCGCGCCAGTAGAAGTCGGCGTGGATGGCGTCGCGGTCAGACGGGGGCAGGAGGGCCGTGGCCGCCACGATGGTATCGGGCAGCCGCTCAGTCGTCTGCAGGGCCAGACGGCCACCTGGCTTCAGCACCTGAGACCAAGACAACAGGGCAACACAATCACAAAGTCCCACGCCATCATCTTGGTTTCTGTCCTGTGGTCGGTGCCTGCCTTGTTTGCCCCCACCCACCTGATAAAGGCGTTTGAGGACGAGTAGGATGTCGTGGTCGGTGACCCACTGGATGACGTAGTTGGAGAAGACCACACTGAAGGGCCCCTCAGGCACATCCGCGTCCCGGCCCTGTACAAACGTCACCTCGGGGTGGCACAGCCGCGCCACCTGCAGCCGCCGCTCGTCGGGGTCCAGCCCCACCACCTCCCCGGCAAGCGACGCCATGTAGGCCGTGATATCCCCCGTGCCGCAGCCGAAATCCAGGCACCGGTCGGCGTCGGTGAGGGCGAGCTGCTTGACGAAGTTGATGCCTTGCTGGTACTGCCAGGAGGCGGTCTTCTGGTAGAGGGAACTCTGACACTCATTGCCGCCCTTCTTGCCACCCATGGCGCATTCGGACAGCCTCTCCCACCGACCTCCGAGACTCAACGGTAACGGCTCCTCCGTCTGTTTACGGAAGGGCCATCGACACTGCGCCGCCTAGCCGCAGCCGTCACACGCTCAAGATGCGGCTGATCGCATGTCTGTGGCTGCCCCTATTTGTCCAATCGCAAAACGTCACCATCAAAGGCCTATGGGTACGTCCGGCCTGCTGAGCTCTTGGGCTGAGTGGCTGTCTGTCTGTGACCTCTGTCCCTCCCTCTCTGTGTGTGTGGTTGTGTTGTGTCCACCAGAGTCAGTGGCACAAGATAACGTTCGACTTCATCGGCCCCTACACAGAGGAGCAGGCTGCCCCCAGCCCCTTCGCCACCTACCGACTCACCGTCACCTTCACACACAGCGGCTCCGACGGCGAAACCTCATACGACGTCCCGGGATTTTTCGCCGCGGACGGCAACGCCGCCCACACGGGCGCGACAGGCGGCAACGTGTGGCGGTGCCACTTCAGCCCACCCCATGTGGGCATGTACCACTACAGGGTGGCCTTTCTCACCGGCGATGGCATCATTTTGGACCCGTCGTTGGCTGGTGAGTCTGCTGGGTACATGGATGGCCTTGAGGGGGATTTTGTGGTGGGCTACTCTAACAAGACGGGCAGGGACGCACGTGCCATGGGGCTGCTGCAGTACGTCGACGAGAGATACCTCTGGCTGGCGGTGAGTCGAGTCGGGAGAACACATGGGCAAGCGGGAGGGAGGGAGGGAGGGAGGGAGGGAGGGGGTTGCTCGGATGCTGCCGCGTGCGTGCTCTGTGTCAGGGGAGCGAGGAGTATTTCCTGAAGATTGGCACGGACTCCCCTGAGAATCTGCTGGCTTACGCTGACTTTGACAACACTCCCAACACCTACGACCTGCGCAAGGAGTACATCCAGCACATCGCCGACTGGCGAGAGGTGAGTCAAGATAACACAGACACCAGCTTCCTGAAGAGCGTCCTCCTCTCCTCTCCTCCCCTCCCCGTGTCTTTGCTGCTTTCTTTCTTTCTTTCTTGACCATCGATCACCAGGGCGACCCCACCTGGGCGGACGGCAGGGGGAAAGGCCTCATTGGGGCTGTCAACTATTTGTCTTGGAAAGGCCTCAACATGTTGAGCTTCCTCACATTCAACGTCCAAGGTAGGTCAGTGAATGAGTGCAAGAAATGTCACCACAAGAGCTTCCCTCATTGTGGTTCGTCTGCTCGCCTCACCTCACCCAGGTGACGACATGAACGTCTTCCCCTACACGTCGGTGTGGGGGTACCGCATTGACGTGAGCAAGACGGACCAGTGGGAGATCGTCTTCGAGCACGCCAACAGCAAGGGCATCGGGCTGCACGTCAAGACACAGGAAACCGAGAACGAGCACCTCCATGGCAATAGCACCTTTGATGTCCGCCGGGCAATCTACTACCGTGAACTCATCGCTCGCTTCGGCCACCATCCTCTGCTCATCTGGAACCTGGGTAAGGGCCTTCTGGTGGGCGAAGGCGCAGGGGATGGGATTGACGCGCTGTGTGTGCGCGCGCGCGTGTGCGTGTGCGTGTGTGTGATAGGGGAGGAGACGAAGATGCCCAGCTGGGTTTTGCTGGCGGCGGCTGAGTACATCCGAAAGGTCGATCCCTACGGCCACTCCATTGACGTGCACACCTACCCCGACTGGAAGAACGATGTCTACCCCGCACTCATGTGGAACAACGCAAGCAAAGTGTAACAAGCAGATAGATCGGCAGGGCCCGGCCCGGCAGGGAATACGATACGGCATCGCATTCTGTGTGTCGTTTGTGCCCATCCATCATCCATCTATCTGTGCAGGACCGGTGCTTCTCTGCAGTGTGTGCCCGAGACCATCAACGCCGAGATCAACGAGTGGATACAGAGATCAGCCGAGAGCCCACACCCTTTCGTCGTGTCCAATGATGAGCAGAACCCGTATTACTTAGGTACCTATGCTAGGCGTCCCCCCTCTCTCCCTTGTCAGTCAGTCATTGTTTTCCTTTCCGGTTTGCATTCAGGCGTTCAGATTGATGACATAGACCCTGATCATGACTTCATAAGGCGGCATGCGCTCTGGGGCAGCTTTCTCGCCGGCGGCGGCGGCGTGGAGTTTTATTTTGGGTGGGGATTTCGCTGGCACCAGACAGGCGAGCAAGGCCCGATCATAGGCAACGACGACGAGGAGGACGTCCCGTACTCGACGTGCTCGGACATCACTTGCGAGGACTTCCACACCCGCGACAAGATGTTCTCGCAGGCCTTCCTGGCCTGGCGCTTCATGACGCAGAACGATATCCCCTTCTGGGAGATGAACGGCATGAACCACCTCACGCCGCAGCCGGATGACTTTGTCTTTGCCAAGCTGGGCGATATCTACCTCATCTACACGTTCACCAACACCACAGAAGTGCTTCTGGAGGTGGCGAGCGGGGTTAACTACTCCGTCCGCTATTGGAACCCCAAGACGGGCGGCGACATGATCGACAATGGGCAGATCATCCCGGCCGGGGAACCAGGTGGAAATACCACCAGCCGCACCGTGACCATGCCGATGCTTCAGGCGGCGCAGGTCGGCTCACCTGACGTCCTGATAATAGTCAGGAGAGTCGATTTCGCGGCGGCGAGGAGCCTGCTCAGAGAAAGAGAACAGCTGGAGGATTTGCAAGAACTAGTGTCATGACGTTGCTTGGATCTGTGATGACCGACCGCACTTTGTTTTGGTCGTCGTGCACTGCAGCCGTCCGTCCCTGTCCTTTGCTGCCTGCCTCGGTTTTTTCCATCCAGTGCAGTGAGTGTGTCGTCTCGTCTTGCGATTCCTCGGTGGACGAGAGGAAGTTTGGTGTTTGATTGATTGAGCTCAAGTTTTGCCTGACTGACTGACTGAGTCGTATCGTATCTGCGTCGCCTCCTCTTGCGTGTGCGCCTTTCTCCTCCATGAGTGTATGTGTATCGCAAATTGGCCGTGTCACTTAGTTGACTTCAGGTAGGCGGTTGGCTGCCTGGTCGGTTGGTGTGGTTGGTGTGGGGGGTGCGGTGCATTCATGGACGGATTTGTTTGTACGTCGATGTCTGCAGCACAGCAGCAATGCTTTCGTGTTGGTGTGTGATGTGTGGGTTCCCTCCCCGCTGCTCAAAAGTGTATCTATTCATTCGTTCGGTGCAGTGCATGCAAACAGACACATTGAAGATCTTTGAGAGAGAATCCTTCCGTCGGAATCGGCATCTCTTGCTCCCTGCGGAGCCTTGTGCACTGCAGCTGAGCCGATTCTCATGCATTCAATCCCTGCCCTCTGTGCGAGCTTAAACAGCAGAGGCGCGTGTGCGAACAGCAGATCAGAACAGCAGATCTGCGGCTCTTACTTGCCACAGGAAGAACAGAGCCTGCGCCATGAGTGGGGAAGGCGAATTAGGCCCTGGCTCTGCATCCAAGGGCAAGAGAAAGGGCGGATACCAGCAAGGCGGTGGCGGTGACCGAAAGGTGCGCGAACGACAAACAAGGACATCACGGAGTGAATGCCCCTCATCCCTGCCTATGATGTGATCTTGGTCAGCGCACGAGGCGTGACTTCCCGAGAGGCTCCAGAGGATGGCTGCTGACGGTGTCAACGCCCGGAAAGGGCCGAGAGGCGACCAAGGAACTCATCACACTGCTCCAAGACGTGAGCTGGACTCTCATGTGTCACTCACCCATCATCGTCTCGCTGCTGGCGCGTATTCTGAGTGCAGTTTCTGCCGCCTGCCGATGAGGAGGCGGCGGGCGGTGAGGCGGGTGGTGTGAGTGCAGCCCTGGCCAGTGAGCTGAGCGACATGCGGACGCAGATCAAGCAGTTCGTGCCCATATACGACGTTGTCAAGGTCAGGAAGTCACACACCGAGATTGACGCGATACGATACACCTTCATCGATCTTCCTCCTGTCTATGTTTCTCACATATATCAGAGTGCGCACTTTTTGCGTCTGGACACTCCGCAAACCGACAAGGAGAGCAAGGACCAGGCGGCCGAGATGCGCGATGAGGACGAGGACGAGATCATGGAGATACCAGACGAGGAGGACGACAGCCGCCCGTCAGAGCTGGCGTGGAAGCTCTTCGACCGCACTGTCAACACAAAAGTGGCCAACTCGAGGTGGGCAACGCGGCTGGGAGAGAGAGATGCGTCGCTGATCACCTTGTTTGTCTGCCTGGTTGCAGGTTCATCAATCGTCTGCTGCCGATCGACTACATCTGTCGTCCCCACATGGAGAACTTCACCCGACTGGCCCGGCAGCTGATCCCACGACACTTCACACCTGCACCAGCCAAGCCGCAAGCCGAGGAGGGGAAGGCCGACGGCGAGAGTGCCGCTGTGGCAGCTCCCCCCCCGCCGTCAGCACCTGAGTCGTTTTGCACGTGGAAGTGTGAGTTCAACGCCCGCAGCATGAAGACAATCGCGCGAAAGGACGTGTATGCCGCCATCGAGGAACTCATCGACAAACGGCACAAGGTGGGCAGGTACATGCCGCAGGCAGGCAGCCAGGCACATGGTTTGGTGACGCATCGACAAATCGATCAGGTCAATCTGACGAATCCTGACCGGACCATACTCGTCGAAGTCAACCCAGTTAGAGAATGACACGCAGGCGACACTACCAGTGCATATTCTCTGCCCCTCTCTCCCCCCGCTCTTGCTCTTCTTCTCCTGTGTGTGTGATTCCATCCAGCGTTTCTGCGGCGTGTCGGTTCTGCGTGAGTGGTCCCGGTTTGAGGGCTACAACCTGGGCAAGCTGCTGGGCACCGTGCCCAAGACACACCTTGGTAATGATGTTGACAAGAAGGGCGGTAAGGCCGAGAAGGGCGGCAGGATGGATGTGGAGACCGAAGATGCTGCAGCACCTGTTCAGCAGCCAGGGGAGGGCTGATGGATCGATGGATGGCGATGGATGGATGGATGGACGGGACGATTGAATAGCAGTGGTTGAACGTCTGATCATTTTCTCGCTACGCTTGGCGAAATCGATACAGAGAGACAGGTAGTTAGTTTTATGAAGACTGAATGAATGGAGCTGTACATGGTATGGTCACCAGCCGATTCATTCTGTCTTGACAGACACATATACAAGAATGAATGAATGAAGGCACCCCACGTGGTTGCTGAGCTGGCTATACACGTCACGCGCCTCCCCCCACTCAGTCATGGTCATGCACACCGATAGACAGACAAATAGGTTGATAGATAAAGCAAACAAAACCCATCCACCACAACATGACTGTGTTGCATGAGGTACCAACTCACGCACTCAGTCTCTGTCCCCCTCTCTCTCCCGTGCCCTCTCTTTGTCCTTCCGCCGCTTCTTCCTGGCCCTCTTCCTCTCAGATCGGCTGCTGTCGCTCGACCCCTCCTTCCGCCTCCTCCTGTGCTTCCTGCTGCTGTGCTTGGATCGCTTGCGCTTCTTCCGCCGCCGCTCGTCGTCGGAGTCGGACTCACTGGAGCTGCTGCTGCTGGCAAACTCGTCATCCGAATCAGATAGCCTGAATCCGACACATACATACCGGCAAGCAGGGCAGGCAAGATTACGTCAAGGTGATCGATCCACGGCATTCATATGTATTCCCATCTCACACACCCAATGGGTCTTCCGCGGATCGCCTGGATATCCACATACGGCAAATTCTGATGTGCAGAACAAACAGATCACGACGCAGACAGGTGGGTGCATGAGCAGGTTAGGTGGTTGTGCTGGCTGGCGTACCTCTCCCGTCACTTCCGTGTAGAACTTGTCAGGCCTCCACCTGTCAGGTTTGAGCGCCACCTCGGCCTTGGCTCTCGCCTCTTTCTCGCGGTCCTCCTCATGCACGTTGACGTTACGATCGGCCACATCCAACGCATTCCGCACACCACCTGCTGCCACGGGCAGGCAAGGGCAACGCAAGAGGGAGGACACACACAGACAAACACCGCATAGCACACAGTCCAGTCGTGAAATGGACGACTCTCCTCCCTCCCTTGGTGTGTCGGTTTCTCTCTCCTCTCTCTCGTGGTACCTTCCTTCCTTACCTTCTCTCCTGGGCACTGATGCCACCCGCCTGTGGGCCACCCGCCGCCGGTCAGCGGCGGCCTTGTCCTCCCTCTGTTTCTGCTCCCACATCTGCCTGGTCTCCAGCACCTTGTTCTGCGACTCGACGTGACGCAAGATGTCCTGGGCGTACTGGCTGGAGATGTGGCGGCCTCCTCTCCTGGCGGAGCGGGATGCGCTGCGGTCCTGAGGCATCTCGTCGCGGGGAGGCGAGTCGTCGTGGGCGTCGGGCAGCTCGGGAGGCCTCTCGGGGATGCTGAGCTCCTTGTCGCTCCCTGACATGGCCGGAGAGCAGACGGAATGCGACATTGCCAACGAAAATAACATCGGACGCTATCTTGAACCAGCACACGGGTCAACAAACACTTGACACACCAAACTTCCCCTTCTCTCAGTTCTCTTTCCCTTTGCCAAGCTCGCGATCGGTGGAAGGTGCCGAAGAGAGCTCATCTGTGGAGGGCGTCGTCGTTTGCACGATACTGCGCATGGCGGCCTCGAGAGGACTCAGTGGTCTGTCGGCACTTTTGGTTGTGGTGATAATCACGGCATCAGGCCTCCTGGCTGGTGCACGAAGAGGCGTGTTCTGGAAGCTCGTAGGCCCACGAAGGAGAGGCATCTGCCACAGACATGGCTTGGTTTGATCGCATGTTTGCTTTGCAGGATGCACGGGACTGTGGGTGCGAGTGCTGCTTGGTGGCTTCGCGGCTCGCTTCGGAGAAACTCGCAGGCATAGATAAGAAGGTGGGCGCATCGGAAATGTCATTCATGTGCTCGCCCTTTTCATCTCTCTCTCTCTCTCTCTCTCTCTCTCTCCCGTGTGTCATCCATGGGTTGCTTTGCAGTGCACTCCTCCCGTTCCCGATACGCTGCACCCCGATGGTGCGCTGAGCGAGTGCCATCATAGAGATCCTTGCCGACTCACAGGCAACACCATACTCACAAACGCAGAGTTCGTTCCCCTCAAGGTCAGTCAGCACAGCCACGACACACACACACGTGTACTTGCTTCACTCCCCATGCCACTTGTGTGTTTGTTTGTTTGTTTGTTGTGTGCAGCAATGGTGTTATTACGCGTGCGAGTTGCCATCGGCGTTTGCGGCCATCGGCACGCCCTGCCAGGCAATCAGTGGCGAGAATGTTCTGCTGGCCCAGACGGGAGATGGCAATGGACGAGATGCAGCACACTACTCGGCATAATAAGCAAGGGTGTCGGATTGACACCTGGTGGCGATTGGGAAGGGGCGGACGTTTTCCAGTCTCCATGGTGAATGATGGGGTAGGTGGGTGCTCTTTGTGTAGCCTGTCTGTGTGCGTGTCGATAGCACGATAGATAGCTGTACAGCTGACTGACTGACTTGAGTCTCATCCATGGTGGGGTGGCATGTACGTACGTTGTGTGAAGGGCTGTGTGGATGGGATGTCGGTGGCATCGCATCGCATGCATAATTGAGTGAGGTTCGAGGGCCGGATACATACATCTGTCTGTCTGTCCATATGATATGAAGAACATTGTGCTGCACAGGGAATGAATGAATGCAGTGCACGGGTTTTGCACCACCATTCATTCCATCACACACATCCAGCGAGCTGCTCCATGAGTGCTGAAGAACACAATGAAGGATCAACAGAACACCGAGTGAAGCCAACATCCCATCTAAACCACAGACATCTCTCTCTCTCTCTCTCTCTTCCTCACACACGCACACACACACTCACATAAGTGAGACCATCGATCGACATGTGTCTGTCTCCATGTGTCTGTCAGTCATCCGTTTGGCATGGGCGGCAGTGTGCCGCTCCGTCGGCAGTACTGGCACACCTGGTCGGCCTTAGCACGCATCAACGACGAGAACTGCTCTATCATTGCCTTGCCTGAACCAAGAAACCAAGACACACACACACACACACGAGGGAGCTCCCAGAATGTGCGTCTTGGCATCCTTCTGGCACACCGCTTTCGATCTCTGTGGCCTGGAACTTATTGATCTTCTCGAGCCTGGCAAAGGAAGGCAGAAAGGCGAAAGCACGGGGGGATGTGAAAGAGCTTCATTCCTCGCTTCATCCATTTCTCGCTCACTTGGCAATGCGCTCCTGAAGCTCATGGAACTCCGCCTTCTGCAGACAAGACAGACAAGACACAAAACGCATACACGTGGAAAATTAGGGTGTTGCCACAAGGCGGCTTACAAGTCGTTGGTTTTCCTCCTTGGTGTCCTCAATCTGCCGCACCGTCGATCCCCTCATCTCACTAAACGCCTTGTCAAGCGCCTGTACACACACACACACATGGCTGGCAGGTGAGGACATGATGCCTCACTCCCACCCTCCCCCCTCTCACATACGCACGCACGTCGATTTGCTTGACGACGTCCTTGTGGTCGCCGCGGAGCCGCATCGCACCTGACGACTGCTGCAGCAAATGCATGTGCTGAAACGCGCACACAGGACGACAGGGAAGGCACAGCTGTGTACCACAGCTGACCAATACCTCCCTTGATAATGAGAATCCTTCTAAGCATCCGTACGTGGACGACGCGATGCAGCTGCTGGTGCAGCTCGTCAGAGGACCGCCTGGACGAGACGCTGTCGGCAGACCTGCTGCTGGGGCTGGCGTCGCTGTGCTGTCGGCCCAGCTTCAGCCGCACCATCATCTCCTTGTCCATCCCGAGGGCAGGGTCATCACTGCGCCCATTGAGCGATATATCGGGAGCGGCAGCGGCATCATTCATGAGGTCGATGAGCGGGGATGACGGAGCATCCGACCTGCCTCTGTATTAAAGCAAGAAGCACAAGCAAACAGTCACGATGGGGAGATGGATCATTGTATTGTGCCTTTATCCCCTCGCTGGTTTGCTTACGTGCCGGTGTTTGCCTCTACGACCAAATTGTCTACGACTGCTGGCCTGTCCTCTGGATTCTTCTTCATCGCTACGCCATGGAATGGAAGGCGAGCTGGGAAATGGCCTGTTTGCCACAAAGACGATGCTCTCACTGTAGCACGACGGTGGCAACGTCTCCCGATGATCCTCCCGAGAATAGCAGCGCAGTGGATCGGCGATCCACAGGAGATTTGAGAAGTGTGCTATCTCCCGGGCTGAGGACTACCGCGAAGGACAGAGAGGCTACCAGAATCCCTTTGGTCCGACTTTCACTGTCAGATCTAGAAGCGAACCGTCAGATTCTCAGCTTATTCGCCTCCCTCACTTACCGCCAGCTACTCAGGAGTCGCTGCTCGGTCACATCGTTTGTGGTCCATCATGCCAGGCTCTCCCGACCAGAAGCGTCGCCGCATTGAGGCAAATGACATTGATCTCAACTTCGCACCAGGACAGGTGAAGAGCCACACGCAAAGGACAGGGCGGTCAGGCAGATCACCGTGTGTCTGCCTCTCATCTCCTGCCTGTGTTTGTGCTGGCGCAGGCCTTTGCAATGGTCAATCGCGAGGACGGCGAAGGCACGATGATCCTCCGCGGCCGCATCTCTCACGTCGACAAGCTCGACGGCATTCCCAGACAGAAGGGCGGCGTGACGGTCAGCGGCCGCCGCTACAGCACCATCTCGATGATCCCCTTCAGCCAGATCCGCGAGCGGGGCTTCCGCGCCCACAACGAGGGCGAGAAGATCATCTGCATGGAGATCGACGAGGCCGTCGAGGTGCCGACCACCGAGCTGACGGCCCGCCTGCCGCAGGAGGACATCGTGCTGGACGGAGAGTTCTCGTTCAACTACTCCAAGGACGAGTATGAGCGGATCGTCGAGGACGTCCTCAACAAGGAGATCTGCGGCGGGGAGGGCAGCTCGTTCGTCACGCCCAGGAAGTGCACCGGCAAAATCCGGAACTTCGGCCTGCAAAAGGCCCTGTCCATCTATCGCCGGCTGCTCGTCAACGAATTCGGGTCCTACTGGTGAGCAGCGACCGCCCCACACGACATGACAACAGGCGGGGGGCAAGGCAAATTGTGTGTTTGCCTGTGTGTGGTCTGGTGTGTGCAGGAAGTTTCTGTATCACGACGGTGATCAGTACTTCATGGGGGCGACGCCCGAGAAGCACCTGACAGTTGAGGGTGGGGAGGTCCGCATGAACCCCATCAGCGGCACATTCAGAAAGAACGACACACACACCAAGGACACACTGCAGAAGGTAAGCGTGTCGGGAGGGAGGGAGGGAGGGAGGGAGAGGGGCCTGCGGAGAGAAACAATACGTACGGCCAGGGACTCATTTCAGTGTCTGTGTGTGTGTGTGTGTGTGTGTGTTTGCTGGTGCATATGTTGCAGGAGCTGTTGTCGTTCCTGTCCGACCCGAAGGAGATCGACGAGCTGTTCATGGTGACTGACGAGGAGCTCAAAATGATGTGCAAGATATGCCCAGAGGTACACACACATACAGCACAGCCCCCCACCACTCCCCCCCCCAATAGGGCGCGCCCTCCTCCCCTCCACATCTGCCTATCTATCCGTGTGTGTCACGAGTGACCAGGGTGGTTCGATTGAGGGCCCCTTGTTGAAGGAGATGTCCCAGCTGGTGCACACCGAGTACCTGCTCAAGGGCGGTGCCCGCGGCAAGGACGTCATCGACTGCTTCAGGAAGTCCATGTTCGCACCCACCGTCACCGGCAGCCCCATGGGCAACGCCTGCCTGCGGCTCTTTGACTACGAGAAGGAGTCGCGGCGGTACTACAGCAGCGCCTGCATGCTCCTGGGCAACGAGGTGACGGGCGACGGACAGATGGGCGAGGAATTCCTCGACTCGTGCATCACCATCCGAACACAGGTCGGTGCGGTGGGTGTGCGGTGCCTATGGTATGGACGAGTGTGTGTGTGGAGTGGATGAGATGGGAATGTGTGTATGTGTGTGTGTGTGTTGTGCTGTGCTGTGCAGGAGGTGGCCAACGACGGCACGTTTGCCATTCGCGTGGGAGCGACCTTGGTGAAGGACTCGGTGCCGTCTGAGGAGGTCAAGGAGTGCGAGTGGAAGCTCAAGGCATCCATGAGGAGCCTCGAAGGCAAACACATATGCAGCAAGGTGGGAAGGGAGGAAGGGAGGCAGGTACTCATGCAGCTATACTGCAAACCAATCGGCTCTCCCTCCCTCCCTCCCTCTGTGGACGGACGGACCCATATATTCTCTTCTCATGTCATGTGTCTTGTGTGTTCAGCGTCCGTTGATGGTGCAGCAGGATGTGTTTGTCACCCCTGAGGAGCGCGCAGAGCTGCAGCGAAGACTCGAACACAGGTGTGTCAGTCGAGTGGCTGAGATGCACACACACGGGTTGCTGACCGATCAAATCACATGATGACGCCTGTCGGTCCGGTGTGGTGTGCAGGAACGCCACTGTGTCTGAGTTCTGGCTCAAGGTCTCACCCTCAGAGAGCGTCGTCGTAAGAAACAAAGAAATAAAGACAGACACCCAAAACTGACAGACAGACAGAGAAACAGAGATGTGGTCTTGCTCGTTCTTGTGTGCGTGCATGTGTATGGTATGGCAGGATCCGCACTTCAGCGGTCTGCGGATTCTGATGATGAACAACGAGGACGACTTCGCACACATGGTCGGTCAGCCAGTCAGCCAAACAGCCAAACAGCCACGCAGTTAGCCCAGCCATTCAGTGAGTGATAGATACACCACATCCTCCCCTGTCTGTGTGTCCTCTCCTCCCTGTCTGTCTGTGTGTTTCGATAAACAGCTGGAGCACATCCTGTATCGCCTGGGCCTCAAGCCCGTCACATGCAGCTGGAGGGGTACGCCACACACACACACACGTGTGCCATTCACACACTCCCTCCATCCCTCCCTCCCTCCTTCCCTGCCCCTCCTCCCTCTTGTCCATCCATCAGAGTTCGAGTCAGCGTACGAGTCTGGTGCCACTGGCGAGAGGTCCCATTGGGACTTGGTGCTGGTGGGCCCCGGCCCAGGCGACCCCAACAGCGACACCGACAAGATGACCACCGTCCGGCGAATCGTCAAGAACCTTCTCGACACACAACAGAAATTCCTCGCCGTCTGCCTCGGACACCAATGCACCGGTCAGTCAGTCAGCTGGTTTGTCTGTCAGTCAGCAGAACACACAGACAGGCACAGAAACCATGCCCGCCCATGAGGATCATATCTATGTGTCTGTCCGTGTATGCCCACAGGTAAGGTGTTGGGTCTGACAGTGCCCCGTAAGTCGAAGCCTCTGCAGGGCGTGCAGAAGGTGGTTGAGCTGGCGGGGCGGGCCGAGCGAGTGGGCTTCTACAACTCGTTCTACGTCCAGCACGACCCACACATCCTCAAGGTCAGGCAGCAGGGGAGAGCACCTGACTGACCTGCAATAAACGTCGCCGTGCTGCCGTCTTATGTGGCGTGTGCTGTGCGTGTGTGTGTTTAGGATGCGGAGGTGAGTGTGGACGCCGAGACGAATGAGTGTTATGCGGTGCGTGCCAAGACGTTCGTGAGCTACCAGTTCCACCCTGAGTCAATGCTGACTCAGAACGGGCTCGAAATCATCCGGGACACTATCAAGTACACACACACACACACGAGCAATGTGGGTGAGCATGGGTGTGCTCTTCTCTGTGTGTCTGTCTGTGTGTCTGTCTGTCTGTGTGTCTGTCTGTCTGTGGGTGCAGGTATCTGGTTCCCCTGCCGCAGGCCAATGGGTGCGCGGCGGCAAATGGCAATTAGCTAGCTGATGCGATCGATGCGTCGGGCAAGCAGAGCGTGTGTGTGCTGATGATTAGTGCACACGTGCCCCATCTGGTGTGGTGTGTGCGATTTTTCATGACTGATCGACTGACCGACTCGACAGACCAGTCGGACCGGCAGATTTGCATTAAGGAAGGCAAGGCGGGTCTGTGTTTCTTTCAAGTCAAGTGCATCTCTCCATCTCTCCAACTCATCTGTTGTATGGTGCCTGGCCATCTGTGTGTGTGTGTGTGTGAGCTCGTGTTGTGAGTGAGTGCTGACTGATTTATTCAATCAACGGCTTGACCTGACCAACACGACAATGGCGCAGCGCAGCGCACCACAGTAACTTCATTCAAGTCTCATAGACTGACTGAGACAACTAACTGACTAGTGGATGGTACTCAGTTCCACAACCAACCAGCCAATAACCACACATGAGCTCTCACATCTGTCTGTCTGCACACCGAGGGGGTCCTCAAGTAAGTCACGTAAAAGGTCACGTCGGCCAGACGGCCAGCCAGCCAGGCATGATGCAATATTACATGGGTCCATCCGTCAATCAATTGTCATCCTTCTCGTCTTCGTCTGACGATGCATAGAAGTCCCTCTTGCCTTGCCGAGGTCCCACGATGGTGCCGGCCGGCCGCTGGGCCAAACCAAGCGTGTCCGTCCTCAAAGAACAGATCCTGCACACCACACACCACACACCACACCACACACAATCAATAAACCATGCAGGCAACCAGTAGGCAGTCGATCGTCTACCTCTTCCTCGATATCCTTTTCCGGCCCTCTCTCCCGCGACCGCGACCGTGAGCGTGACCTCATGCCTGCCCGCATACCCCCCCTCGCGAAACCGCCAGGGGGCGCTGCCTGCAGCGACACATCCACTGCGGGCCGGGTGGACTGCATCAGCGACTTGAGCTCGGAGTACGCCTTGGCCGAGAGATGGAGGGGGAGGAAAGCCGCCACCTCTGGCTGGTGGTGCAGTGCAGGGCGGACGTGTCCTTGTCGAACGCATCTCTGAGGGTAGGTGGGTGGGGCGATCTGGTGGACGACACAAACACATGTATGGCTGGCTGGCTGAGTGGCGCGCGTGATTCACTTACCGTCTTGTCGTTTCCGCAGTCTTGGATGCGGCGCTTGAATGCCTGGACGAAGAGCTGCAGCCACAGCTGAAGCGCTTCAAGGCCAAAGCCGGCCCCCCTCCCTTGAATGGGATCTGCACTGCAGAGGACACACACATCATATGCCGCAAACGGACCAAGGATGCACAGCACAGCCACTTCAACACGCGTGTCGTGTCCCCTCAATGCATACACACACGGTGTGTGCAATCAGTCAGTCACCCAGTCGAAATGCTATGCGCACATTACATTGCTCTGGCGGCTGTGAATGGGCCGGGCGGTGGTTGTGGTGGTGGTGGGCGAGTCAGCTTCCCATGCAGACCCTCCCACGGAGCCCTATCTTCCTCCGGCAGACAGCGCGACTCGAGCATGGCCCCAGCCTGACACAGCCACATGCACGGCTCCTCTGGCCAACCGTGGCAGACAGCACTGATTGCCCCTCCCTTGAATGCTGGCGATGTTCTTCCACTCCTCTGCCCTATAGCTCTCGAGCTCCTGCACGCAACCGCAGCCCATACGTACACACAGCCCATGGCACGCTAGGCAAGAAGACACACACCCCAGAGGACACCTGGGAATGATCGGGTTGCAGACTGCCCTGGTGTGCTGCTCTGCTCACTCATGGCGGGCACATCTGCAAAGGAAACAACCACACACGCCCTTGTCGCTGCACAGACAGCATCAGTGAACAAATCCTTACCAAATCAATAATGAGCTCATTGATCTGCAGATCTGCCACAGTGATCTGCCACACACGTGGCAGATCAGACGGGACGGTTTCGAATTTCGCCCTCCCCTCTGCTCCTCCGATCGCGAGCTTCGACGGCGAGCTAAACTGGATTTGGGACTTCGTTGGCCGTTCCAGCCTGTGGACGGCCAGCATCCTCAGGTGCAGGTGCCTGTTCTGCGCTGTGTAGCTCTCAAAACACCACCTGAGCGTCGATGACTCCAAGCCTCTTTGCCGTCGCCCTTGGGCGAGGCGACCTCAGCTCCCTGGCTGCCTCGCCTCACAGCCCTTCGGTGGCCTTCATTAGGACCCTACTGCTGCACAGAAGTGGCGGCCTGCAGGTGCGTTGCGTTGCACATGGGGGGGAGGGAGGGAGAGAGGAACACCCAAGAGGCGCTCGATGGTGCTCATTTGTCCATCTGCCCCTTCTGCTTGTGTGCCTTGCTCCGTCTCAGGTGCTTGGCCGGCTGATCAGAGAGGAGCGTTCGAGTGTGCTGAACGCGGGGTTCATCGTGATAATCCAGCACAGCCTCTCCGCTGACGGCACGGCCATCCTCCTCCTCTCCACCCCAGCCGCCGGACGAGTGCGCGTGCAGCCAGCTGGGCCGGTCCCCGTTGATGTGGTGCAGGCGTTGCGGTCGACCTACTGCGGTCACGAGCAGGAGGTGCCCGACGCCATAGCGCGGTGTCTTGCCGGGGTGGGTCTGAGTGAGGGCGGGCTGATCGAGTGTAGCGAGAGACAGGAGAGGGCCATCGAGCAGTGGCTGCAGCAGAGGCAGCGGGAGGTCGGCGGCCACCACCCGCACGACCTCAACCACCCATTGCTGGCGAAGAAGGGCTCGTCCAAGCGGCTCATGGCGTGCCCACTCCCCCCCTACCACCCCCACTCCCACCCCCATTCCCACCCGCCTCGCATAGCTTTCCTCGCTGAGCACGGCAAGGACACCACCAAGGAGGAGAACTTCAGCCCCAAGTCGATTTCCACTCACGTCTCGTCATCTGCCTCGTCCATCCCCTCGTTCCGGCGTCTGTCGCCCCACCCGCTCAACGCCCACCTGTCGCCGTTCAACGCCTCTTCCCCCGACTTCCTGCGGTCTGCCGCGTCCATGTCTGACGTCACTGGCGACTTCCTCAGCGACGAGTTTCCACCCATCAGCCCTACGCCCCCTCCCAGGACCCCCCTCGCCATGCGAGGAGGGGCCTTCACCATCCCCCACCCAGAGAAGATCAAGAAGGGTGCGGCAGATGCCTACTTCATCGACGAGAGGGAGGGCGTGGCCGCCGTGGCCGACGGTGTGGGCGAGTGGGTGCAGCTCGGGATCGACCCCAAGTTGTTTGCGCAGCAGCTCATGGACGGTGCCAGGGTGGCGGTGCGGTCGTTGTCGCAGCATAGCGACACGGATGACGACTTCGACGTGGTGCGTCAGGCGTCGGGCATGAGCACTGCCACCACCCACTACCAGTCCTACCCGTCCGGCAGCCCCGCCTCCGGCAAGCACCGCACGACGGTCGATCGCCGCCCCAGCCTCCCGCCCCCCTGTGCGTCTGACCAGCCCCTCCTCCCCCCTCTGGCTGACGCACCCAGCAAGGCGGCCGCACGCGCACTCCACGCCATCAAGGGAGGGCTCGAGGCGACCAAAGAGAACAAGGCGTGGGGCTCCAGCACGGCCATCATCGCCTGTCTGGACCCACTCGGCCACTCGCTCGGCGTGGCCAATCTGGGCGACTCCAAGGCGCTGGTGTTGCGTCGCCTGAAGCCCTCTGACGGCGATAGCAGCAGCGGCGGGTCTGCGGCGGCCGAGGCCGACCGGCCTGTGAGTGCGGGTAGCGAGATGAGCGTGGCGGACCCTGCGCCGATGGTCATGTGTGAGGGGGTGCGTGTGGGTGCGGTGCCGCACTACAAGAGCATGCCGCCCAAGAGGGAGGACGGCGGCATGGAGAGATGGAGGCGGGCGGTGGCAGGGGTCGACAGCAAGGGCCAGGGCCCGTGCGGCCACCAGTGGACGGTCGTGCATCGCACCACGGAGCAGCAGCACTCATTCAATTGTCCTTACCAGGTACAGGACAGCCAACACCCAGCTAGGTGGCACCCACATGCACACATCGTCCATTCCATGTGTGTGTGTGTGTGTGTCGGTGATATATATATGTCAGTTGGCGAATCTGCCCGGGGCGCCCGACTGGCCCCAGCTGCAGAAGGAGGGCAAGGGCAAGCTTGTGCGTCTACTGCGCAACGCTTTGATCAAGAAGCAGCCCAACCTGTCAGACGACCCTGACAAGAGCGACCTCTACACCTTTGACGTGCACGAGGGCGACCTCCTACTCATGGGCTCGGACGGGCTGTTCGACAACCTCTTCGATGACGAGATAATGGAGCATTTGAAGACCGCCGTGCCGCCTAGCGGCCCCGAACCATACACGCCGCCACATGTAAGAGAGAGCAGAGGGGAGAGGGATTCTCATTCAAATCATGTGATTGTCTGTGTGTGTGGTGTGGTGTGGCATGTCAGGTGGTGGCTCAGTCGTTGGCTCGTCGTGCGCATCAGCGGAGTTTCGACCGCAAGGCCCTCACGCCATACGGGGTGGGGGCGCAGAGGAACGGAGAGCGACACAGGGGCGGCAAACCTGACGACAGTAAGCTGACACACACACACCGACAGACACACTTAGGGGGGGAAGGGAAGGGGTCGGAGGAGGAGGACGCACGGCGAAATGCTCATCCTCTGTGCCGTGTTGGTGCATGTGATGATGCAGTCACGGTGGTCGCCTGTTGGGTCATGCGCGCACACGACGACTGAGGACACAAGACAGACAGACACAAGACACCCACGGACCTGTGTGTCCGTCCGTCCATACGTACCGTATGTACGTTTGTTTTCTCTTTCTCTCTCTACCTGTCCCTGCCTGCCGCCTTGCCACGTATGCCGCCTCCCGGTATGATGTATAATTTTCGGCGCGCCACGTATGCCAGCCATCCATCCATCGTCACACACGTGCCTGACAAGTGCATCCATCCACGGTTTTTTCCCGGGGTCATGTAGGGTGTGCGTACTTACTTACGGGGAGGGAGAGAGGGTCGGCTCACATCACACGCAGAGGTCGGCTTTTCTTGGCCGCTTCATTCGTTGTGATCAGAACAAACACGCCGTGATGCACGTCAGTCACGGTGCCCTCCCTCCTTGCTGGCTCGTGAACTCTGTGTGTCGTCCCGTCTCATTCTCATACTTGCTTTCCGTGTCTGTGTCTCTGCGTGTGCACGCCCTCTTTCTTCCTCTGCGCAGTGAGTCGGGAACATATGTATGAGAAGTTTCGATGTATGGGGCGGGGTGGCCTGGCGTGGCATGAGACGGACGATGCTTTTCCATCCAGTTTGTTTGCTCTCTTGCCTGAGCCCGGGTGGGTGGACATGGCGGCGTTTTCTTTCAAGCAGCTTGTTGTGGGAGGGAAGGGGAGAGAGAGAGAGAGAGAGAGAGAGAGAGAGGGAGGTGGTGGTGCATTGGTCCACCCACTGACTTGGTTGCTCAGTGGCTGGGGGGGTGGGGATGTGTATTGGTTCATTCGTCTGTACGTCTGTACCAGTATCTATCTTTCTTCTGGCTGATTGATTGGCCACATAACTGACTGACTGACCGACAAACGACCGACCGATGAGGGATCCCCGCCTCCCTGTTCGGAAGTTCGTTCGGATGCATGTGATGTGTGTGATGCGTCTCGTCTGTGTGATGTGTGATGTGTGTGTATCCGTGTGTGCGTGTGTGTGACCCTATCGATCTATTTGCCTTCCTAATTGCTGACGTGGCCTGTACATAACACACACATGACAGATAGGAGAGAGAGTTGAGAGATCAGATCAGATGAGATGAGATGAGATCAGACCAGTACCAGACCATTCGAGCGCTTTGACTGACTGACTGACCCGCCCATGCATCGATCTGTCCTCCGTACCGCGAATTGTCGTGTCGGTTGGTGCAGGACAGACAGATGAGAGAACAGAACAGAGCACAGACTGCAGACGGAAGTGCCTCTCTCCTTCCTCTATTGCTGCCTAGTCTGTGATTGCACGGATCAGATAGTCCCCTCACTCACTCACTCACTGACTCACTTCACTCACTGACTGACTGAGTCTTTTTCTCTCTCGTCCGGTGCACAGCACACGACACCACACCACACCACATCACATCACACCGTACCGCACCAGACAGCAACCATGATGGCCGATCGATTCAATCGATGTAGAGAGAGGAAATGGCCGCTGGCTTGATGGATGGAGAGGAAGGGAGCAACGATATGGGGTGGTGGTGGTGGTTTTATTATTGCCGACCGAACCTGGGACCTTGGGTGGATCTTTTCTCTCTCAAAGGCGCTTGTGATAGTTGTGCTGCGGACCGCTGTGGAAAGATTCACTCAGAAGGACGCTTACTCGCCTCTGTCATGGGCTTGGTTTGTTGTCTCTCTCACTGACGCGAATTGCACCTGGCTTTGCAGCTCAGGTGATGTTTGCGTCAGTACAGGAGATCGACATAGCCGAGCCCATAGATAGAAGAGGTGCTGTACCCACCCGTGATGACTGGGATTATTTGTGACCTTGATTGATTGGCGACACGCACTACACACATGATCTATCTGTTGAGTATTGGTCACTGGCTACTGGCAGGCTATGTATGAGTGCTCACTCGCCACACCGACCGACCGACGAAGTGCTGCCCTTCTTCTTCCCGACTTGGTCTGATTATTTTTGTCCCCCACTCTGCTGTCTGTCTGCTGTGCTGCTCTCACTTCCGCACTTGGGCCCTACCATTCTCCCTCCGTGTGTCTTACTGCCTGACTGCCTGACTGTCCCTTCATGGAGGGGGTTTTGCCAGCTAGATGTGATGTGTGTGACAGTGTGCCTCATTGTTGAAGTGTTTGCCGCACTCCTCTCTCCTCCCCTCTCGTCTCCTCTCCTCGCTGCCCTGCCCACACCCTGCTGTATGCCATGCCGCTGTGTGTAAGTTTCTGCTGTGCACATAATATGCACAGACATGGACAGGACACCGTCGTTGTGCACCCGTGTTGTGCCTGCCACTGCCTGCGTATTGGTTGCATTGCATCGATGATGGCTGGGTTGGTTGGTTGGGTGGATGCCGACGAGTGAAGTAAGTGGCTGGGTGGCGTTTTGTAGGGTGGCGGGCGGGTGCTGTTGACGTATGTTGGCCGGGCGGGGTGAGGTGAGGTGAGAGGTGGGTGACCCATGCATCTAGCGACAGACACATCAATCAGTTGGCGTGTGCAAAGACTGTAATTATCGTGGACGAGTCCCAAAACAAAATGCAAGAATTAGTAGCGCGTGGCCTGGATCTTGCGAATTCAATTAAAACAGGCCAGGATGCACACATCGTAACGGCATTCATCCAACGGCATTTGCCAACGCCTCCCTCCCTTGTCTAGCGCCAGAAACGTCGACACCGCAGGCCGGCCCAGCAGCAGCATCAAGGTGACCAAGTCGCTGTCCTACAAGTACTGTACATCGGGCAACGTGTGCGTCTGTGTGCGTAAGATGGACGTCGGGAGCCTCAAGCAGCAGAAACCTCAGTCAACTCGCCGCAGCGTGCTGGCCGCTGTCGGCGGCGTGGCCGCCTACCTCGCCACGATGGCCGCCGTCTTCGGCCTCTGCTTTGCCGCAGTGCAACGTAAGCCACCCACCGCACAAACAGAACGAGACACACCAGGCCTTTGGTTTGGACCCACCTCTCTGTCTCTCTTGGCCGGCAGTGTCGAAGGACGTGGTGGTGTCTGAGGACGATATGCTCGTGAGCAACAAGGACCAAGTGCCGCTGAGGTTCAACGAGGACCTCCAGTTCGTGCCTGTCGAGGGCTTGGCCTTCCTGCCGCTCGCCGAGATCCAGAAGCTGGAATCGCTGCACATCCTCGTGGGTCGACACACACAGAGAGAGACACACACACAGACAGACAGACAGACAGACGGACGAACGGAGACAGACGATGCAGACGCACACTCGATCATCTGTGTGTGTGTGTGTGTGTGTGTGGTTGGTGTGTGTTGTGTGCGTTTGTGTCCGTGTGCAGGTTGGCGAGGACGGCGAGCGTGTGTACAACATCCAGGCGGTGTTCCGCGACTTCAAATCAAACACCACGGAGGCCCACCTCTCACTCGGACACAAGCTCGTGTCCACACCTGGTCAGCAGGAGCCCTGACTGACACACAGTCATCCATCGCTGTGTCTGTCTACGATGTGTGTTTGTGTGGGGCATTCAGGCAAGTTCTCCCTCATCGACGAGAAGGGCGAGGTGGTGTTCCAAGATGAGTACGACTACGAGCTGACGACGCCAGAGGAGGCCGCCAAGGTCAACAGAGAGGAGGCCGAGGAGCTGTCCAGTAGTGAGGGCGGCGGCATGAGACGGAGATTGGACCCCCGCGTTGCTGGCGCGATACTCGGAGCGAGTGAGCGAAGTCGACAGCAATTCTTACATGACGCATCGTGTTGACTCATTTTGCTGTCTGTCTCAGTTTTTGGCCGCAGGGGAGGCTTCAATTACGGCTACAGGCCGCCGAGGAGGACAGGTATGTCTGTCTGCAATGACGAAGATTGCTTGCACCCTCATCATATATGTCCTCACAAGGATGGGATGGACGCCCACGTGTGTGTATCTCTGTGCTGTGTGGTGTGCGTGTGTGCTCAGGAGGCTCCAGGTCCACAACCTACCATGCAGACGGGTCAGTAACCCACCATCATAGCTGGGAAGTACATCACCGGCGGTTGTCGAGCCGCATTGTGTGAACAACAAACCAGCTGAGCTGATCTGATGGCGGTCATCCTGGTTGCCATCAGCGGCTGATGTAGATAGAGGGAGGGCACACACCGTGATTGGGCCCTCGTTTTTTCAACTTGCGGTTCGTGTGCACACGAGAGAGAGAGAGAGAGAGAGAGCACGGAAAGAGATCGGAGAGAGAGGCTGGGTTGTGGCATGTGACGTGGCAACAAGGGAACGAGCACTCGAGCGAGAGAGAGAGCAGCATCGAAGAGTGAGTATGCGTGTGTATGGTATTGCTGTGTGTGCTGTGCTGTAACTATTTGAGCAAGAGAAGAGAAAAGATCATGTCCAGCGACCGACTTACTTGGTCTACTTGGTCACAATCTGACCAAGTTGGTGAGTCTCGTTCGTACATCCCTTTGTACGTGGCTTTGCGTCCCTTGGTACGGTGGCCTGGGTAGAGTACAGCGCGCACTTCTCTCAACAGCAGCGATGTGCGTACGGTGTGTCGGTCTGTCTGTCTGTCTGTCCGTCCGTCTGTACAGTGGGCGTGGCGTGCGTTCTGTGGTGGTGGGTCGTTCTCGCCACCTGTTGTCATCCGTCTGCGCGGTAGGTGTCTGTCTATACCTTTAAAGAGCAGCATTTGATGCACGAGAAACAAAGTCTTTGGTCGATCGAGATAAGTGAGTGCCGCATGCAGCGACCGGCACGTCAGCCGGTCGGTGGCTCGTTGATGGCGAGCGCGCGCGCGTGTGTGTGTGTGTGTGTGGAAGACATGTGTCTCCGATGTGTTCACACCGCAGTGAATGAGTATAAGGCGTATCCCTCTCTCCTACAAGCACTTGCACATCCAAATTGCAGGATCAGGATAATCGGTGCCATCACGCATCACCTCATCATCTTACATATTGCAGTTGGTGTCTCTCCAACACGCCCAAACCGCCGCCATGAACAAGGACACCTGTGCCGCGTCATTCCATGGCTTCTCTCTATGCCCATCTTCGTCTGTGTGTGTGTGTGTGTGCGTGTTTGTGCGCGTGTCAGTCTGTTGTATGTTGGTCGAGTGAGTGGGGAGACGTCACCGCCACATATATGGGGATGTGGGAGTGGGTATGGTGTGCGTAATTGGGCTCGAGTTGTGGTTGAGCAACGTCAGCAAGAGACGCATTGCATTGAACTTATACAGACATCCATATCGTCCACAGACGAACAGAGTCCGCCACTCAACCCTCACCAATTCTCGTCTTTTCGGCAGGCGCCTTCCCCCAGACACCCACAACCCACTCAGCCGTGAATGCATCCACAGAACATCCATCCATCCATCCATCTATCCGTCCATGCCTCCTCCCCCCTCCCCCTCCCTCCCCCCCCTGCCCCTGCCCCTACCGAGCGGGGCACCCTAGGCCCTCTCTTCCCCACTATGGCTCACCTGTGTTGTGTGCTCTCCTCTAGTGCGGGATGAGGTGGGCGAGGCCGTTTTTGGTCAACAGTGGGCGGGCCAAGGACATCGCGATGGGATATCGGTCAGCCAGCCGCTCCTGGCCCTCGATCTTCGCCTCGGTCGTGTACAGGTTGATGTTGCAATCGATCAGGTACAGATGGGCAGCAATGGCGTCACCTTCCTTCATGCCCTTGAGGATGATGAGTCGCAGCCGCTCATCCTCCCCCTCCTCCTCGCAGATGAAGTCGATGGTTGTGTGCCCGTTGATGGGCTCGGTCAGCAGTCGCTGATAGCGCTCATCGCCATCGGCCACTGTCGCGTGGATTGCCCGCTTCTCGTCCACCCCCTCTTGGCTATACCAGTCCACCAACACCATCCTCTTCATGAAGGCCGTGAATGAGGGGAAGAGGGAGTCACCAACGTCCCCGTACCGGATGGGTGGGTTGTGGGGGTCGTATGTGCGGCGGTAGGGGTGCCCGGCAGGGAGGTCAGACAGCGACACCGTCTCGAAGTCCCACGCATAATCCCCGCTTCCGATGAGATACCGCCGCCCGCCGTCACCTTCGTCGCCATCGGCATCATCCACCTTTGTGAGTGCGAGGCTGGTCCCCTGGTAGTTGAGGAGGTGGCCGAATGTGCTGTACTGGCGGAGGGCGAGGGGCATGGTGTGGAAGTCGCCCTTGGTGGGCAGGTGGGCCGCCATCCACTCGGCCGACATGACCAGCGGTAGGCCAGTTGACGGCGTCAGGTTGTAGATGTCAGCCAGCCGGATGAAGTCGGGCCACTCACACCACACCGCCCCGCCATGCTCGAGTGCATAGCAGCATCGGCACAGATAACCGAAGTGCGACTGATGACCACCATCGCCACAACCAGCATCTCCACCTAAGGTCGGTGCGTCACTGCTGCTGCTGGTGGGAGGGGCAGGGGTGGGTGCCGCAGCATCGGTGGTGTCTGCTGCTGTCCGGTCTACGTCGATGAGGCCCGTCAGCGAGTGGCGGCTGAGGTGCTTGGCGATGCGGCGCAGCACGAAGGCCTCATCGACGAGTTGGCTGCCATGTGCCCTGCTGATTGGGCGGGCCGAGCCGACGGCCTCATCGATGCGCAGGCACGGGTAGATGACGTCACGGCAGACATCCGGCGGCAGGCCGTCAGCCGAGTCGTCGGGGGGTTGTTTGGGCGTGGCCAAGCCGATGGGCGAATGGTGCCCTTGACGCCATCCCCGACGTCGCGCAGCGCATCGGATGCCGACGAGAGAGCGGCGAAGACGTGCACCCACTTGTTGGCGAGAAAGGGCGTCTGCACCAAACACACACACACAGACAACCAGGGAGAGAGTGATGGCTGCAGTTCTCTCGTGTGTGTGTGTGTATGCGTGTGTGTGTGGTTGACCTGTGCCGCGACTGTGGTGTTGAAGAGCTGCTGCACACCGGCAGCCTCTCGTGTGACCTGCAGGCATCGCACACACACACACACATGAAAGAGCGCACCAGCAGTGATGCCATTGGGCCTCTCATGCGCCACTTGCCTGATCCATGTGTGTGTGCAGCGATGCGATGCGCTCCTCCAGACGCACCAAACCCTCACTGGTGGACTGCAGCACACACACAGACAGACAGATCAGTGAAGGACATGCTGCGTTGCTTGTCGGTTGCCCACCGGTGTGCCACCAGCACCAGCAGGGGCGCCGCCCTGTGTGCGGGGACAATTCGGCTCTCCTTCGCCGCTCATGCTTGACAATCAGAGCTACTCTCACTCAGAGAGCCAATGAATGCAAGGAGCGGGGAGCCAGCGCGCGATCGCATCAATCCGTAAACGTGGGGACCAAAAGGGAAAGAATTGGAGATGTTTGCCGAGGGGCTTGAGAGTCGCAGCCTGACGCCTCCCCCCGACCTGAGGAGCGGCGTTCGTGAGGTCCCCAGCCCCATTCCACGGTCCCTCACTCCGCCAGCCGTTCATCTCGTTCCGGTGGCCTTCGCAGCCGCCCAAGGGTACCAAGGTGAGCAGCGCAACGAGGCTCGAGGGCAGATCTGCTCACACACACGGATGGATGGATGGTCTCCATTTTTCTCCTTGTCATCAGGAACGTCGTATCTCAAATCGCAGTCGGTGAGCAGACCCGTGCGTGCGAATTGGTCCTCCCCCCAAGTTTTCTTGTCTGTCAGAGCGCTCCATATGCGTCGACGTACGTGGTTCAGTCGTCCTCCTCCCCCCGCCCGCAGTACACGAGCAGCTCGTACCAGTCCCCCCTGTATGGCGCCGCCCGGGGGGTGGGCTACTCCTCCCCATCGAGAGCCATGCCACTACACCTGGGGCTGGGGCTGGGGCTGTCGCCGCGCAGCCCCATGCAACAGGTATGGAATGACACACACAGATTCATCGGTTGTGGGGCGAGTCGAAGAGGGGGCAATCGGTAGTGTGGTTTTGTGTTGTGTTGTGGTGTGTTGTGGTGTGTTGTGGTGCAGGAGGGGTCTTTTTTGACGATCACTAAGATATTGGACATCAAGAAGACAGAAAACGTATGGGGGAAACTCGACAACTCCAGGTAAAGAGGAGAGGAGGGGACGGAGGGGATTGGGGAAGACGACATGCCTTGCATCTGCATGTGGTGTGGTCAGCTATGTGCTCAAGGTCAGTCCCATGACGGAGTCGTGGGAGATGTCAGACATGGTCATGCCCTACATCGTCGGCTCATTCCCAGCCACCGACAGCCCCACCACAGCCACCGCCCCTCCCCCGCCTGGCGGCACCCCGTCGCCCCTCGAGTGTGTGCTGTTTGAGGGCAAGGGCAACATGCTGAAGGTACCCATACACTTCGACGAACCGGCATTCGAGCTAGAGCTGTTGCGCGAAGGTCAGAACGGAAAGACAGAGACCATAAGTGGCTGTGGTGTGTATTGGGGTGGTCTGTTTGTGGTCAGATTTGCTGCATCGCACGGCGATCGGCAGTGCCCGTCTCCTCCGTCGCGATCCGCAGCTGCAGGTGCCGGCGACCCACGTGCTGAGCAAGGGCGGCAGCTACGCCGCGTCCATCAGCATGCACATCACCGAGGCCGCCAAGCAGCCCGCCAAGGCCTACGTGCGGCCCCAGCAGGTGACGAGCGGTGCTGGTGGGCTCGTCAGAGCCATCAGCTACGAACACAGACCCATCGCCCCACAAACGGTGCGGTGCCTCCACGCTCACATGGCACCCTCCTCGCCTCTTTCCCTCCTCATGTGCTCCGCCTTGTATTTGTGTTGTCTTTGTCATTCACGTCAGGGTGTGGGTCTTTCTGCGATGGGCCGAGCGTCCGTGCCGGAGGGTGTGCCGCTGAAGGGTGTGGGTTGTCGCGTGTTGGTGGACGGGCTGCTGGACCTGGCGCCGCTGCAGGGCGGGCCAGCCATGTATGCCGTGCAGCTCATGGGGGAGAGGGACGAGGTCCAGAGTGACGTCCTGGGCTTCACCCCCGCTCAGCAAGGGCCAAAGGGGGAGGCCCTCGTGCGATTCGATCAGGTAGCCGGGCAGCCACTCAGGTACGTACGTGCCCAAGATCAGCAGACGCGTGGTTTTGCGTGTTGGTTGAGACGCTTGTGCGTGTTTCTGTGTGGTAAGGTTGATGTACCACGGGCCCAATATCAAGGTGAAGGCGTACCGCGAGGCGATGAAGGCCCGCACGACGCTCGGTGTGGCGCTCATCCCCCGCGGGCAGCCCAAGAGCCCCCAGCTGACGCCATACCACCTCACAGACGAGCAGGGGAAACATGTTGGGACCATCGCACTCAAGGTGGGTAACTGAGACGAGGCCTGATGATAGAGGGCTCTGGAAGAGACTTCTGTTTTCTCCTCCCCCCTCTCCGTTCTTGTCAGATCATAGAGGATACCGATTCGCCATATGCGCCCGGGCAGATGGGCGGCGTGCGTGCGGTGACCATCCATCTGGAGCGGCTACTCGCCATACCTATGCATCAGGGCATCCTGGGTGGGTGGGCATCAAGGCAGAACCAACAAGAAGGACAAGGAGGGAGGGAGGGAGGGAGGGATGGAGGGATGGAGGGAGGGAATGGTGCCGTGTATGTTTGCCAGGTGGTCAGTCGCTGAGCGACTACGTGGTGCAGGTCTCGTCCGCGAGCGGCCAACAGATCACGCGCAAACTCGGACCGACCAAGGGCAAAACCAAGGTATGGCTGTCCAGAAGCTTGGAACGGGTCGTCACATCCTTCCGCAGCATGCACGTGTCTATGCATGTGTGTGTGTGTGCAGGATGGCCGCACGGAGGACGTCATGTTCAACCTGAGTGATCTTCGCGCCACACCAATGCGGCTCGACACACCGGAGTAACCGACAAAGAAAACCGTCACACGACAGGACAGCATCTTTCATGCCTTCCTGCATGTCTCATCTCTGGTTTTGTGTTCTTTTCAGTCAGCAGTTGGTGGTGCGTGTGTACCGTTTGGACAGCTCGAGGATGGAGCACCTGCTCGCCGAGGTGGCCCTCGACCGCACAGACCAGCGCCTGGGCGAGCTGGGCACCTACAAGCTCATGCCACCGAAGAGCACCACACAGCAGCCACCCACAGCGCCGCAGGAGCTCGGGGGCATCTCCCTCTTCATCCGAGAGGAGACACAGTCGCCATGGTATTGGGGGGCGGGTTCTGAGGAAGGGAAGGCCGATTCACTCAGGCTGCACTGCACTGCACTGCTGTCTGTGCGTGCATGCCATGCATGGCAGGTATGGCCGTCAGACGGCTTCGCGTGACGCCGGCGCCATGCTCATTCCGTACCGCGACCGCCGGCCAATCCAAGACCAACCGGTAGGTGTCCTATTCACCCACCCCCCACCCGTCCATGTCATGTCATGTGTGTGTCCCTCTCTCTTTCCCTCTGTGCGCGTCGCGTGTGGGTGTGGTGTGGTGTTGCCGGCGTCAGCTACGTGACGACGGCATGTTGGGTTTGAGTTCGGTGGTGTCGTCGTTCCTGCAGGGCCTGGAGGCCACGGCCTCGTTCGGCCTGGGCATCGGCCGCTCCCAGCACAACCTTCACCCGCACTCGGGCGTCGCCACAGCCATCTTCATCCACTCCATACACGACCTGCCATACCATTCCGGCGGTCAGCAACACACACCGGACCACACGACCCACCGACAGACACAACACAATGGATGGATGGATGGATAGATCCCGTCTGTCCGTTTGCAGGGCTGATGCGTTCAAGCGTAGACATAGAGGTGGGCAACGAGGAGGTGCTGCTGGACCTCTACCAGCCAGTGCAGGACGCCGGGCTGTCCGGCCCGCCACCCGGGGTCGCACGGAGGACCGACGCAGAGGCCATGGACGCGGTTCAGAAGGAGTTCCTATTCCAGAGAGACGACTTCACAGTGCAAGAAACGGGCAACGTGAGTTGGCAACACACACACATACACACACAGGGGGCATCTCTCTCTTGGTGTGTATGGCCATGTGTGTCTGGATGGCTGCAGGGTTTGTGCAGCTGCGACGTGCGCCAGCGGTGTGTGATTGCGGGCCCGCTGAGGTGTGTGTGCTATTGTTGTATGTGTAACCAACATGCCCTGACTGACTGACTGCATCCCGCATCAATCTGCGTGTCTGTGCATGGGTGTTCTGTAGGTATCAGACCAAGATGGGTTTCCGTGTGCGCGTCTACAAGCCGGCCGGCCTCATGGGGCTGGCCAGCGGGTAACACACCACATCATACCCATACGCACGCACACGGCATGGCATCATGTGTACTTGTCTCTTGTGATGAATGCATTCGTCAGTGGTGAGTTGATAGGCGAGACCAACCTGATCGAGGCCACGGTGGAGACGTCCACCCACACAACGCGGCAGGAGGCCCTCACCAGCCCCCGCGGCAAACACGCGGGCTTCGTACGAATCTCATACTTCTTGTCAACCGTCCAAGTGACCAGCGACACACACAACACAACAGCACCGCGACCCACACCACACACATCTGTATGTGTGGCTGCAGGTTGGCCGCACGTATGACTGGTCCACCGTAGCGGATGAGGTGCAAGGTAGGTAGGTAGGATGCCCTCGAGCCATTCCTTCCTGACCGACACGCACCGTACCGTACCGTGTGCCCATCCATTCAGCGGGTGAGCGTCGTTTGGTTCTGCCGCGAGGCGACCTGGTGCAGCTGCCGCAGCCGACACCACAGATGGACACACACCCGCAGCAAAAACAGCGGTACCCAGGCAGGCAGGCAGACCCTCCCAGCAAATCACTCACTGCGTCCGTTCCGTGCGCGTCTGTCTGGTCTGCAGTGACAGCCAGGCGTACCAGCTGGAGTGGCAGCTGCTCAGCCTCAAGCGAGAACTCGACAGCACCAAGAAAGGTAAGGAAGGTGCTCATACCCATGGTATAGCATGGGATGCATCTTAAGTTGCATTCATTGTGTGTATCTATCGACTCAACTGATGGGCTGGTTGGTTGCAGCTGCGGGTGCAGCTGCGGTGCCGGGCGTGCAGCCCACCCGGGGGGCCATGCCACACGACAACCGGTGAGTGAGAGAAACAGGGAGATGGAGACAGACCACCACCGGCATAAATCACGGTGGTGGGGCTTATCTTATGCACCGCTGTCTCGATGTGTGTGTGTGTGTGTGTGTGTGTTGGTAAGCAGTGCGTTTGAGGGTGTCTCAGCGGGGGCGTTGCGGTTCGGCGACATCGGGTCGGACCCCATCACACACAGCGCACCATACACCAAGATATACCAGATGCAGCAGCAATACCAATCCTCCGTCAAAGAGGTTACTTACTGACGGGGGGACAGCACAACCCAACCCACCCCTACCCTCTTCATGTGTGTGTGTGTGTGTGTGTGTGCTGATGGTTACAGCATCCGTTGAGTCAGCGCGAGTCTGTGGCCACGGCGCCCGACGGCACGCCGCTGTACCCCGTCACGATGCACCGCAGCCTCAGATTCCTAGACGTCAATCCCAGATACCGAATCGAAGGCAGGCAACTTACTTATAAGAGACAGACACCCATACATAAGACACACGTCTGTCTCATGGTGGGTGGACGTGATTCGTGTGCAATTGCAGATGATGTTGGTCAGTATTTCCACCGCCAGGCCTTCACACAGAGCGGCAAACTGGGCAGCCGAGTCACACAAGGTCGGTCGGTCGGCGGCATTCACACACGAGACAATGGAATGCATGGATGGATGGATGGATGCCATTTGGCCCCCTATCTATTACCTCTTTCTGTGGGCGTCGCGTCTGTCTCTCCATTAATGCTTTCTGTGCAGGCACGTTGCGTGAGTCGTTGCCGCATCCGCTCAAGACCATCCAGGCGGACCGTGATGGCAAGAGGGTAGACGACACACGGTGCCCCATCTCATGACATCACATCACACCACACTACATCTCATGCATGGTGAATTAATGAGTTGCCTACAATCGCAGTGCATGCGTGTGTGTGTGTGTGTGCGTATGTGCATGAGTGCATTCACGTATGTCATGGGTGTGTCGGTCGGTTGATGTGATGGACGCGCCGTGCCGTGCCGTGTCGGTAGAATGAGATGAGCACTCTGTACGGTCGGTGAGTGCGTTGAATGAATGCCCTGACTGGTGTGAAGGAGATATCAGTGTGTCAGTCAGTCAAACAGCCCCCCACTGTACACTGCACAACGCACACTCATCCCTCCATCCATCCACGTGTGTGTGTATGTGGGTTGGTTGGCACAGGCTACGTCCGCCCCGTCCTCTGCCTCACTCCTGCCGCACCCCCACCCGAATCGGTCGTCACTGCCGAGCTCTCACTGCTCTTCTCACCCACACGCACCTCTCCATCCTCTTTCTTGCCCTCCGCTGCCCTCTCCTTCCCCCTCTCGGCCACCTTGATCTGTCCGTACCAGAAACTCCCCGCCAGGGTGAGCATGATGCCCATGGTCGACTTGGCCGTCACCTTGTCGCCCAGCACCACAATGCCGCCGAGGGACTGCAGACAGGCCTTGCCGTACCCCACTACGTTGAAGGTCAGTGGTGAAGTCACCCGCACGCACCAGAAGGACGTCACGTTGAAGAAGGAGCTGAGCAGCCCCGACAGCAGCAGCCACCCCCACACGTGATAGTCGGCCGCCAGCAGCTCTCGCCACACGTGAGCCTCACCAGCCGCGTAGATCGCCGGCAGGAAGAGCACGGAGGCCAGCAGAAAGTTGTAGCCGCTGACAACATTCTGGTCGTTGTTGCAGGCAATGATGGCCCTCTTGATGAACACCATGTAGATGGCCTGGAACACCGAGCTACATGCCCCAGTTATCACGCCGAGTAGCTGCAAGGTTGATGGGTCAAAGGAGCCAACCAAAAACCCACTCACCACCAGCACACACGCCAGCCGCACCTTGACCGAGCTGACGTGGCCCAGCACCAGATACGACAGCACCAGGTTGAAAAGCAGTGTCAGCGAGCGGGCCACTTGGTAGGTGGACACTTGGACGAAGAGCAGGCACGTGTTGGAGAAGGATATCATGCCCACGAAGGACAGGGTCAGGGGGAGGATCGCCTTTGCCGTCCTCCAGGAGGGCCTGAAGCGGGGCACGATGGGTGGCATCGATGGAGGAAACACTGCTCCAAGCTCCCCCAAGCCAACGTAGAGCAACAGCCCGACCACCTGACAGCATTCGCAACGCAAGGAGAGGTGGAACGTTTCGTGCCGTGGACCAACGCGTGTGTGGCCCCCGGCGCATCGTTGCACATCAATCATATCATTCATCAGGAGAGGTGGGACTGTCGGCATACAATGACTGGCTCCCCTCACCTGCTGGAACCATGATACGAAGACTGGGTATTTGAACGTGTCAGTGAAGATCCGCCTGCATGCGCCATACCATTCACACCCCCGCACACACAGAGAAGAGAAAGCAGTGAGTGAATCATCGTCAGTCAGAGCACGAGTGCGCTTCTCCCATATATCCGTGAAATCATCCATCGTTGCTAGCATCACACCTGTTGACGAAGACGATGCTGAGGGATACGAGAGAGTACGAGACAATGGAGGCGCCCACCTCCACTGCATGATGGTGCTCCCCTCGAAAATGCTGCCTTTCCTTTGACGAATGCATCCACCAGCACCGAAGGCATCCCAAGCACCTCACTCCTCACAGCGTGTTGAAGGGCAGGCTTCAGAAAGCTCGCAAGTGCGATCGGTGCCAAGAGGCTTCCTGGATAGCTATAGAGGACGTGCAGGAACGTGTCTGAACCCTGTCAAGCAGGGGAACTCATCGGTGTGTGTGTTCCCCTTTTTACCGCTGAGATCTCGACGTACCTTCTCACCGCCGTGATTCAGGAGCACTGCTGAGGGCAGATAGGCGGCGTCAGCAACAAATCATGGACCCTCTGTGGCTGTGCGTTCTCAACTAACACTGGCGAGCGAGATTCACCCATCCACCGCCTGATCAATGTCATCGTCTGGCGATGCCAACCCACCTGACTCATCGGAGGCCCCTCCCTCTGATCCCACTGAGCAGCCCTCATCCTCCGCAGCTGCCGCAGCGGCCAAGCACACCCATAGCTATCGCGGCTCGCGGGAGCTCAAGCGACTCCTGGACGATGTGAAGCCGATCATCAGGAAACCAAGAGCAACAGAGCGAGGACCAGCTTCTCGGCGTCGACAGGACGCATCTGGTGGAGGCGAGCCGGCCAAGAGAGCTGCTAAGTCATCAGCAGGAGATGGCCTTGCAGCAGCTGCAGCAACAGCAACAGAGGCCAAGGGCGAATCGCAAGTCGCGGCGAAACTCGCGGCAGCGGCAGCGGCAGCAGCAGCAGCAGCTACTGCGGGGGATGAGGTCCCTCCCACCCCTCCATCTCGGCAGCGGAAGAGGACGGACGACAGCAAAAGCAGAGGCGGCAGCAAAGACGAGGGCGCGGGCGACCCGTCGAGCGCCGCCGCCGCAGCTGCCGCGGCCAAACCTGCAGACCGCGGCACAGGCGAGCCGGCAGCGGCAGCGGCAGCAGCAGCAGCTACTGCGGGGGATGGCGGAGCTCAGCAAGGTCAGTCGGGGTCAGGCGAGTCGGCAGAGGCGAGGGGTGAGGCGGAGGGCACTCAGACCGATGCAGTGGAGAAGAAGGGTGACGGAGCACCAGACAGTGGCGGCGATTGTCGCTCAGGTGCCGGCGAGGGTGGTGCCAAGAAGGCGGTCGGTCACACCCTTCGGGAGCTTCAGGCGCTGATGCGTGACGCATCCCGTCGCAAGACTGACCGGCTGCTGTCTTACGAGGACTTCCAGGGTCCCTACCCCATTCGCGGACGGAGGGGAAAGAAGGCAGCCGACGACGAAGCCGAGCCGCCCACCGGGCCCGCAGAGCACAAGACAGACATGGAGGGCGCGGTAGAGGACAGCCGCAAAGACGACGGCGTGGGCGAGCCATCGAGCGCCGCTGCTGCAGCCGCAGCTGCCGCGGCCAAACCTGCCGGCCGCAAGTCATCCAAAAAGGGCTCCAGGGGCGCCTCTCAGCCGCCAGCTGCGCCCCGCCGGAACCGTCTGTTGCAGGAGCTGGAGATCGACATGAGGGGCGTCGAGCTCGAGCCCAACGCTGCAGCCGTGTCGAGTGGGGCCGATCAGCAGGAGGCGGGCAATGGCGGCGAGGCATCCCCCGAGGGAGGCATCATTCGTCGCAGTGAGCGGCACAAGGGCGAGCAGCCGCCTGTCTACTTGGAGAGGAGGAAAGCCAAGAAACCAAAGGAGGAGCCCAAAGAAGAGCCTGCCGCCGATGGTGACGGCGGTGACGTGCAGCCCCAGCACGGCGATCAGGGTGGGGTCGGCGAGGGCGATCGCACGGGTGATGTAGTGGCCAAGACGGAGGACGTCAAGATGGAGGATGCGCAGGAGCACGAGTCCGACTCGCCCCTCAAGATCGACAAGATGAAGAGGGAGAGGGCCGCTAGTGAGGAGGGTGAGCCCCGCCCCGGGCGGCAAAACAAGAGGAAGGCGCCTAGCCAAGGGCCGGTGTCGGACGACATTGCGGCTGGCGGCCGCACCCCGAGAGGGGCTCGTGAGCCCGGGGAGCCGGACTCCGCCAAGCCCCTCGCGCGACCGAGGTCAAGGGCGGCCAAAGTGCCACTGTAAGCAGGGCAGCAGGAAGCACAGGCGACGGAACGCAGTGGGATGGTGTGTGTGTGTGTGTGTTCAGAGCATCTGATGATGAGTTGGCTGAGCTGATGGCGTTTGTCGAGTCGACTGACATGAGGGGCTTCGCTGCATGGGTGCAGATGAACCCTGACGAGGTGGGCAAGGCAAGGCAGATACACAACCGCAGACAACTTGCTTCAATGGGCGAGTAACTTGACTTGGCGTCAATCCATCCCTGTGTCGTGTCGTGTCGGCCTCTGCACGTGTCGTGTTTGTAGGATTTGAGTTTGGTCATCATTCACAAGAAGTTGCCCAACGGCCTCTTCCGTGTCTTCTTCGAGGCATCAGAGGTACACCAACACATAGGCACCCACACCCTGCACTTACTCACACCCACATGCTGCACTGCACTCATCCTGTCCCTGTGGCATCTTTATCTGGTGCAGCGCGACATGTTCGTTGGCCTCAATGACATCGACTTCACTGGCGACCACGTCTCGGTAAGCGAAGGAATGCGCCGAGCAACCACCATTCTACGCTATGATGGCTGATCTCTCCCCCTTTCTGCACGAGCTGCTTGTCATGCAGGCGACAGTGTACGGCCCAGCGGTGTGGATGAAGTGGAACAAGGCCCCGTGGCCCGCGCGGCTGCTGCGGCTCTTCGGCCGGGCCCGGCAGGAGGCGGCAGAGAGCCTGGGGGTGGCGGGCAAGAAGGTGGATGAGGCTCTGTGGGTGGAGTTTTTCGACCCCAAATGCTCCAAGACCTTCTGCATGAAGGCCGACGTGCGCACACACATCGCCACACTCGACAAACACCCACACCTGGGCAAAGACTCTACCACCGACAGTATTTAAGTGCACTCACTGCCCAGGCGGGGACAGCCACACACCCCGTCAGTCAGTCACACCCTTCCTCTTTGTGCAGGGCACCGCAGCGGCATGTCCAAGGCATCTCGTTACGCCGAGGGAGCGGCGCCGCCCCGTCCGCCCCACCGGTCCCTCGAGCTGCTCCAGACGTGGATCGAGAAATGCAAGACGGACTTCAACATCGATGTGGAGACCATCGACGAGATACCGAGGTCAGTTTTCCACCGAGGTGGATCGAGATGTGCAGGTCAGATGTGTGTCATTTGTGTCCACCGCAGTGACTTGCGTGTTGCGGGGAGTCGCCGAGCCACTGGGGCCGGTGCTGCAAAGCGTGTTGGGGGCGCCAAGGGACGAAAGAAGGCCACACCCAAGCGGGCCAAGACGGAGGTGAGCGATCAACGACACGTGGCGAGACTTGTGAGTCTTCATTCCCAGTCCGTGTGCATGTTTGAATGCCGTTCGTTCAGGCGGCAGCATCCTCTGCCCGCCGTGGGTCTGGTGGCAGCCCCCACCGGCCCCTTATTCCTCCGAGCCTACTCAGACACTCCAGCCGTAAGTGCAGGCCAGGCACAAGGAGATGGACGAGGGATATATATGAGATACTTCTTTCCATTTTCTCTCATTTCTGTGTCTGTCTGTCTGTCTGTCTGTGTCTGCAGGTCAGCGCAAGGAGAAGCGCCTGCATCCGGATGAGGTCAGCGATATGTACGCCGCCAGACACCTCGTCGACAGCGACAACCAGCAGCAGCAGCAGCAGCTCAAGAAGGAGGCCCCGCGGCCCCGGCCCAAGAAGGCCAAACAGAAGAAGACCCCCAAATCAGCCTTGGCGCCATCCTCCGCCCCCGAGGCGCCACTGCCTGGTGCAGGCCCACCTGACGCCCTGATGGACGACAGCGGTGCCATCAAGCTGGCCAACATCGATGAGGGGTTCAGCTATGTGGGCTACAAGGTGTCGCTGTCGGTGCCTGCTTTGCGGGAGCGACATCCCCAGGTGGCCGCGACGCTGCTGGGCCACAGCGGTCGGAAGGATCGGCAGACGGTGGAGGCCGTCATCAAGTTCTACTACCCCAAGTTCCGCAAGTTCTTCCTCCATTTTCTCGTCCCCGAGACCCCCACGTCAGCCGCAGCATCGGCAGGCACCACCAAGAGGGGCGGCGGCAAGGCAGCGGGGAAGAAGGGCGGAGCCGACAAGAAGGACGGCGACATCGATGCCCCTCGCGATGATGACGACGACGGCGAGTTCCGCTTCTCGCGCCGCATCTCCCAGCGCATGTGGATGAACCCCAGCGTGTTCAGCATCAAGCCAGTCTCCGACTCCCCGGTGTGGCTGCGGCCCGATGAGCCGCTGCTCGAGGCCAAGAGGGGCGCCTCGATGCTGCTGGGAGGCGATGGGGCCATGTTCACCCCCGACGTCCGGTCACCGGCACCGCAATCGCGCCACCTCAGTTCGCCGCCGCCCAGTGGGAGCCCCTCACGGCCCAAGGAAGAAGACGTCAAGATGGAGCCGGGAGGCGCCAGGGCACCCGCACCACCAGCCACGGTGGCCACATCCGCCGCTGCAGCAGCTGCAGCGGCTGGGGGAGATGAGGCCGTGCAGGAGGACCTACCGGCCGAGAAGCCCAGGACGCCCCGAGCCCGCTCCCCTGAGCGTCGTCCCCGCCGGCCGCCTGGTGTGCTGGGAACTCCATCTGGCCACTCGGGTCAGTCGGGGAGCTCCACCAGGGGCTGGAAGCCATGCCAGACATGTGGCCAGCGCGTCGATCACATCCGCGGCCATGGAGAGGCCAAGGACGTGCTGGACCGTGACGGCGAGAGGGACACGGAGGGCGAGAATGGTGGTGGTGAGGGTCGTGGCGTCAAGAGGAAGCGGAGGCATGCGGGTGATGATGGCGGCTTGGCGTGGGGGCTGCAGTGCTGTCGGTGCGGCGAGACGTACCACGGACACTGCCTGCTGCCGCACCAGCGGAAGGTCCCACCGAGGTAGGTGCGTGGGTTTGGTAGCAATATGACTGACACATCACATCCTCGTGAGTTCGTTCGGTGTCCTTTTCTGTATCTGCCTGTCATGTGTGTACTGTACGTCTGTCTACAGGGCTGAGGAGGCGCAGTTGATGGCTGTGAATCGCATCCACGAGGACTACCTCAAGAAGGTCGAGCTGGAGCGGCAGCGACTGGTAAGCAAGGAAGGAAGAGAAAACCACACACTGACTGACTGACAATTGAATTAAGACGCATATATATCACATCCATCTGATCTGGTGCCCTGCCCGTGTGTCTACTGTACGTGTCATCAGGAGCGTGAGCACGCGGAACTTCTGGAGCAGGAGCGGCAGGCCAGGGAGGCCGGCCGCCTTAGACGCCTCAAGAAACTGCAGGAGGAGGAGGAGGCACTGGCCATACAAACCGCCGCCCAGAACGCCTCCGACGGTGCAGCCTCAGCCTCAGCTGCGGCCGGCCCCCTCCCTCCGCGCAAGGCGAAGGCTGGTCGGCCCTCCAAGCGGCAGAAGATCGACCCAATGGAGGTGTTGCGTGCCGTGGACGCGGGTGACGTGCCGGACGACGTGGCGCTGCTCATCCACAAGCACTGCGGGCTGCCCAGCTCCCTGGTCCTCAACAAGGTGCGTCTGATGGCCGGCCCCAAGGCGGCCGGCGTGTCGGACGCCACCATCGAGCGGCTGGCCAACGAGTACAAGAAGCACCGCAGGCGGGCCAGGGGCGCAGCCGCCGACGAGGAGTCCAAGCAGCAGCAGCAGCAGCAGCAGCTCGCCAAGAGTGACCAGGGCAGCAAGGCTAGCGAATCAGACCATGGGGGAGAGGGCAGCGAGGTCAGCGGCGCCGCACCAATGGCTGCCGAGGCACAGGCACCGACCGAGCCATCAGCGGAGGGCAACGGCGAGGAGGCCAAGAGTGAGGCGGAGAGTGGGGCCAAGGAGGGGGCGCAGTCTTCGGAAGCCCCACCTCCTGTTGCTGCTGCAGATGGGGCAGACAAGGGAGCAGATGCAGCTGAGATGACGACTGGGGAGAAGCAGGCCCCCGATGAGCCGATGGAGGACGCCCACAAGGCCGACGATGCCCCCAATGAGCAGCAGCAGCAGCAAGAGCCACCAGCAGCGGCAGCCAACGGCCCCGCGTCGATGGAGGTCGACCAGCAACCATCTCAGCAGGACGCCGCACCGAAGCAGGAGACTGATAACGGCCCCATGGAAGCGCCGCCATCGGGTCACCAGGATGCCGCCGCAACCGCAGTGGTCGACGAGGGCAGTGGCGAGGCCGCCAAGGAAGAGAAGGACGATGAGGTCATGGTGGCCGAAGAGGAGGAAGCGTCGCCAGCAGCACAAAAGGAACCAAAGGACCAGAGCATCGCACCGCCGTCACCTGACGCACCCGCAAGCGCTGCCACAGGTGCGGCGGACCACCACGGCGGCGCCGTGAAGGAGGAGAAGCCATCTGATGGGGCGCAGGCAGGGCCGGGAGAAGCGTCGGCTGCGGCCATCGACCTCGAGCCCCCCACCCATCCCGCTGGTGCCGATGAGGAGTGCGAGGATGTGGAGGATGAGGACGAGTACGATGACGGTCCGTATGGCGCGGATGCGCTGCGGTGGGTGTGCCCCCACTGCCACATCTGCCGCTACTGCTGCGAACCACTGGAAGACGTTCCCGGACTAGAGCTGGCGGTATGCATGTATCCTAAGCAAGAGAGGCAAGGCAGTGGGGCGTCACATTCACATTCACATCACACGCGCATCACATCATCCGTGTGTCTGTGTGTCGTGTGTGTCATCCACCGTGGTTCGGTTTGAACAGACGTCTGGCGGCAAGGGCAAGAAGAAGCAGGAGAGCAAGAAGGTGGACGAGATCGAGAAGCATGTGGTGTGTTTCGGCTGCAACATGGCCGCTCACGGCGCATGCTGCCCCGGGACGGTTCCTGCGCTCACCGAGGGCTCGCAGTGGCGGTGCGACGCGTGCCTCAAGTGCTCGTCGTGCGGCCGGCGTGAGAAGGATGAGACAAACTACGCCGCATGGGTCAACGACTTCAACGTCTGCGCGCCGTAAGTCGAGTTGACACACATGCACTCACTGCACACAGCCAGGTCCCTTTCTGTCTGTCTGTCTGTCTGTCTGTTGTGTATCTATGCTTGTGTTGGCTGGTTTGGCGGCTGCATTCGTGACGTGAATGGAATACATTGCAGGTGTTTCAACAACAAGCGTGTGGGCAACTACTGCCTCATCTGCAACCGCATCTGGGTCGACGAGAGCGAGCCCGGCATCAGATGTGACGCCTGCAAGTGAGCCGAGCCGACACACACAGAGGGACGGGAGGGGCCCACAAGACAAGCCCCGCATCAATCCAATCCGTTGCTGGCTGGCTGTCCATTGTCCATCAGGGGGTGGATCCACGCAGCATGTGGTGGCATCGATGCGGCTCAGCTGGCCGAGTACGAGCGCAACAAGAAGGCCGTCTACCGCTGCCCCGTGTGCAGCAGCAACGAGGACAGCGGCCGGTACCAGCGCATCGTCGAGGGCCTCCTGGACTTCGACAAGCTGGAGCTGTTTACCTCCCCTGTGGGCGGCGAGGTCCTCTCACTCTATGCCAGGGTCGTCCAGAACCCCATGGACCTGCTCACCATGAAGAAGCGGGTATCATATCAAGGGGAAGGAAGGAAGGCACCATCACGGACGATGGATGGGTATGGGACGGCCGCCTTTCTGTATGCTATGTGCAGGCGAAGAGCGGTCATTACAAGACGCTGATGGATTTCCTGAACGACTTCGACCTCATCATCGGAAACGCTAAGGTCAATGCAATGCCTCACTCACACACAGCCAGGTTGCCGGTGCCACTCGTGTGTGTGTGATGTGATGTGATGTCTTGTGTGTTTCTGACCACCTGTCCTCTCGTCTTGCAGATCTTCAACATGCCCAACAGCCGGCCGTACAAGGAGGCGGAGCGGCTCGAGAAGCACGGCATCGCACTCATGCACGATATCCTGGGCGTCAAGGAGAAGGAGACCAAGCGCATGCTCGCCGCTAAGCGGGCCGCACCACCGGAGGTAGTCAACGGCAGCCAGCCCTCAGGCGCCAGCATCCATGAAGACGCTCTCCATGACGACACACCGGCATCCGCATGCGCGTAGGCAACACACAAGACACGACTCCACCACACACACGATGGATGGATAAGGCTAACTACTAAGTCCATGTGTCATCGTGTGTGGCTGCGTCAGTCGTGATGAGTCGTTTGACCGCGAGAGTCCCTTCCACGGCGAGTCGGCAATCGGTGGCTTCTCTCGCCCGAGGCAGCGCATGGGGCGGAGCGAAGGCCCCAACCAGTTGCCAGAGGACGGATTGGACGAGATGGGGGCCGACGGATGGAGCGGCGCAAGGTACGTGACTGACATCACACAAATGCAGCCAGAGCGAGCAGAAGATATCTATCTGTGCGTGGTGTCGTGTGTGCCTTTGCAGGGGGCTGGGGCGTCTGTCATTCGGTGAGGGTGCAGGCCGGTCACCTCGCGAATCCCTGGGGCCGAGAGGGGAGGAGACGCTGCCGCCGATCCACCAGATCTTCTGCCTACCCGATAACCAAGTACTCTTCCTGACGGTGAGCATACGACAGTCAATATAATGCAAACCATGACATTCCCGCTGCCTGCCATGCCATTCCATTGGTGTGTTGTGTGTTGTTTCTCTCTCGTGCCTACAGGACCCGAGCTCCGTGTTGCCCCTCAGCTTCCCATGCGGCTTCTGTTGGAGTCCGCTGCTGCTCGACCAGCTGCCCGTGACCGCCATCTACGGAGCAGCGCTGCTCGTGGCGGCACTGCTCTCACAGCCCGCCACGCACAACATGACTGATGGCGACTTGATGGGCTCCGATCCCCCGTCCCTGGACCTGTCGCTGGCCCTCACCACCCTGGCCGACGCCGCTCGTCAGCAGTGGTCCTTCCGCCACCTGTGGCAGGACTGCTGCAGCCAGTGCGGCAGCTTCGCCTACCCCGAGTACCTCATCTACTGCGCCTCGTGCGGCGAGGCACAGCACTTCTACTGTGCCGGCCTGGACCGGTGCCCCGCCGACCCAATGCGGTACACCTTCCTCTGCTCCCTCTGCATGCAGTGCCCCACCTGCCACACCCACATGAGGGAGGGCAGGACGCCCCCCGATCCCAGGACCCTGCCTGTCCGCTGCACCTCCTGCGGCACATGTGCCCACCTGTGCTGCCTGTTCGAGCAGGAGCCGTCGGACCCCTCCCCTCCGCCCCAGCCCGCCACGCCGCGAGAATCCTTCGGATCGTCACGCGGCGAGAGGAGTCCGGGCACATCACCGTCGCCTGTGGGATCATCTGGATCGGCGGTGCCGATGCTGAGGCGGCCGTGGACGGAGGAGCAGAAGCGCAATCTCGTGGAGATGTTCAGCCTCTCGCGAGCGGGCCTGGTCCCCGACCCCATCCAGACCTTCATCGTTGCCCGCAAGGAGGGCTTCTCGCGACCCGAGGTGGAGGCCATGGCCAGGCTGCTGTTAGGGCCCTCACGTGCACCACCCAGGCAGCAAGGACGGCTTCAGCTGGTGGAGATAGGCACCCCAGCGCATCCACCGGTGCATCACCCCCCGTTGCCGATGATCAAGGCGGAGAGGCGTCTTCCCCACATCAAGCAGGAAGAGCATGACGGGGAGGATGAGCCACTCCGCGCTGCTGCTGACGCGGTACGCACTGCATGCAAGCCACACGCACCAATTCGCAGCCGGCACAATGACACAGTCTGTCTGCTTGGGTGTGTCCTTCCTGCTCAGGTCAAGAGGCGTCGTGTAGAGTTGGGTCGTCCGGCAGCACCGGGCCCAATGCAGGTGTTGGGAGTGCTCGGACGACATGGGGGTCGAGTCCCCGTGCCACAAGTGTCCAGCCACAGTGTCGCCCAGCCACCGTTACTTCTACCCCTCCTGCCTCCATCGCGCCCTCAGGCCAGTCAGATGCCGGGCCTTCGTGAGCCGCCAGGTGACGAGGATGGCTCTGCCTCTGCGATGGACGTGGACGTCACTCCTGCCAGCGATGATGAAAGGAAGGGGCAGGACGGGACAGCCCAGGATGAGGCCCCCGATCCTGGTGCACCGTCGGAAGGCATGAATGCACAGCCCCAGCCGCAGCCACAGCCTATCCATGTTGACGCAGAGCCTGCGGCAGACGACAGGAAGGAAGACCGCGTCCACAGAGAGGTCGACCCGAGCCCCGACAGCTCATGTCGAGAGCAACAGCAGATGCAGCAGGAGGATGGGGCATCCAGGGCTGCTGCAGCAGCAGCTGTGGCCACAGACGGTGGTCGGGAGAGCGAGTCGGCTGCCAAGGCATCAGCGGCATCCGCCCTGGTCAAGGAGAAGCAAGCCAAGAAGGACGCCCCCAAGCAACCACCGGAGCCTGTCCAGCGGCCGCGTCGCCAGGGGACGCAGAAGCAGCTCGACGATGACTTTGTGGCGAGTTTCGACCTCAGAGTGCTCGAGGAGGAGCCTGAAGGCAAGAAGGGGCGAAAGCGCAAGCTGCAAGACGGCCCGGCCGCTGGCGGGTCTGCCCATTCCAGTCGGCGGCGGAGCGGTGGGGGGCAGGGAGGGAGATGGCGGCTCAAGTGGAAGTCGGGCCCAGGCACACTTGTGTGCGACAAGTGCGGCAAGGGAGAGGGGTGTTGCGAGTGGAATGACGTCTTCCATCGCAGACTCCCAACAGCCAAGCTTCTGCAGCCATACGTGCCGACAGCGCCCGCACTGTCCCCCGAGGCCAGTCCCGTCAATGCTGCGCCCGGTGGCATGGACGACGAGCCGATCGTGCCCCATCCGAATGACAGCCCAGCCAGCGGCTGTCGGCCCCCCTCTCAGCCCGCTTCACGAGCGCCATCCATGCCTTCGCCACCCGAGCTCCCTCCCTCAGAGGCCAGGCCCTCTGGTCCCGTCCCTCACCCGATTGCCAGCGGCCCGGAGGTCTTCCCCATCCCTTCCAGGCTGCCACTGCACCAGCCGCCGGGTCTTGGTGGCCCCCAACGACCCCCTGCCCCACGCCCACTGCCGACTGTTCATCCTGGGAGCGGTTCAAGTGCGGACCCCATCGACATCGACGTGGTAGAGGAGCCCTCACCTCCACCGAGGCCACCCACCAGACCAGTATACCACCCGGTGCCCGGGCATCCCCCGCCGCACGGTCCGAGGGTCAATCCGCTCGCCAGCTTGCTCTGGGCCACTCATCCAGAGAGCGAGGCGTCTGAGGCGTCAGTGACGGGCATGAGGGCGGCCTTGTCTGACCTGCGTGAGGAGCTGGAGCCCTTCCGGCAGGCGGCACAGGCGCTGCACCGTGCCACCCAGTCTGGCCAGCAGCTGTATGAGGTGCTCATGGCCGCCGCGGGTGCGTCGATGTTCTTCAAAAAAATGAAGGGGCCCGACGGGGAGGCCAGGCGGAGCACAGCCGTGAGGAGGGTGCTGACCGACTCGATGAAGGAGGGGGTGTCCAGCCCCATCGCCAAGTACGGCCATCTGCTGGAGCGTTGGATCAAGAGCCACCCCATCAACTCCCTCCAGCGCAGGCAGCCAGGCCGCCGCAGCGGGGACGACTCCGACATGCCCAGTGTCGACCCCCGGGTGGCCGAGGACTTCAGCAACATGTTCAGACACCGCGACTTCGATATGGTGGCCAGGGTGCTCGAATCACACGGGGGGGAGGTCAGGAGGCGGGCCTCTGACAACTACGCCAAATGGGTGGCCAGCGGGGTGCCTGTCGACGCGCCGTCCCTCCCCGACGACCCGACCGAGAGACGGTCCTTCCTGGCAGCCGGGACGGCGATTTGTTTCTCCGAATCGGGTGAGCGGCTGGATCAGTACCGCAAGGACTTCGGCAGGGAGCTGCGGCAGCGCAAGAAGGACGAGAAGGAGAGAGAGAAGAAGCAGATGGAGGAGAGGGCCAAAGAGAAGGAGAAGGCCGACAAGAAAGCCAAGGAGGAGGCAGAGAAAAAGGCCAAGGAGGAGGCTGCCAAGATGCCAAAGGAGCAGCCGGCCAAGACACCGGAAGGCGATGCAAGCTCGAAGGGATCGGTCGTGGTGGCGGGCATGGCAGGCGCCATGGCCGACGAGCCCCTCGACAAGCCCATCGATCCGTCGCCGACCGACAAACCCAAGACCCCTCCACTTGCCGGTCCACCTCGGTCCCCATCGCCATCCTCCAGCTCTGACGTCAAGATGGCGGCCCCCAGCCCCAGCCCGCTACGGATAGTCGAGCGGATCGTCAATCCGTCACCCAAGGCGCCCCCTCCCTACCAGCCGCGGCCACGGCCCATCCCTTCTTCGTGGATCAACACACTGCAGGGCGTCCGTCCGAGCCCATTGGCTGCCTTCCCCCGCCCAATGGGCCATCCCTTCCCCATCTGCTCACCCGCAGCGGCAGCCGCTGCAGCACTCGCCGCTCAGAAGGCCGGAGCTGCCGCACCGCAGTCACCGATGCGGCCCATGTCGGATGCCCAGCAGCGGCTTTTCTCCCTGCGCAATCCCTTCCCGATGCGGCCCCGTGTGCCGGTGCCGCAATTCCCCGTCCCCAAGTACCACTCGGCGAGCAGCCTCGCCGCACTGGGACTGCCCTACCTCACCACCAACTTGGCACCCAGCAAGGCGAAAGCGCCGAAGGTGCCAGCCGTGCCGAGGGCACCACGGAAGGAGAAAAGCGGACGGGACCTGGCGGTCTTGGACATCCAGAGGGCGGCGAGAGCGGTAAGCAGCAGATAGTGATAGTGAGTGGTGGTGTGGTGGATGGTCTATCTGTCGGCTGTGTTGCTTCGTTTCTACTTCTGCAGGAGCAAGGTTTCATCCAGACTGTTCTCCTCGACATCCGCCGGCGGTGCGACGATGGCGATGGCCTCCGTGCGGCCAACAGACCATCGGGGCAGGGACCCATGAGCCCGCTCCTAGCGCACCTGTCCCAGCTGCGGCAGAAGATGGCGAGGCAGAGCGAGCAGATGAAGCGCGACCTCATTGCCCGGTGCAGACACGATCTCCTTCATGTGGTCCGGAGTATGATCACCGGTGTGGGCGACCCCATCAAGGGCCCGCAGGACGAGAGGGTGGTCCAGGATGACATGACCGATGAGACCGTTGCGGACCACGGCGCCCGCAGCTGCCTGCTCTGCGGCGAATCATCAGACAGGTAGGTGAGGTGAACACAAATGGGATGGATGGTCTGTGCGCACTGGTCGACTTCTCCTTCTCCTTCCATTGTGCGCATCGCATCAGGTTGCTGCGGGGCGCTCTGTTGCCCCTTCCTTTCGACGAGGGCTGGGTGCACTCGGAGTGCCTGCTCTTCTCGTCCGTCCCGCGGCAGTGGGTATACCGACATGAGGGCCTCAAGCCGCCAGCACCCAAGCCGCGGCAACAGGGCGGCAGCGGCGGAGGGCGGGGCAGCGGACAGGGCAGCAGAGGCCAGGCCAATCTGGCCAACGAGACGCAACAGCTGGAGCAGCTGCATCAGGCCAAGAGACAACGCATGCTGCAGGTGGGCTGGGTTGGTCGATTGACAGAAACGAATCCAATGTGTGTCCCAGATGAATGAACATGAGGTCGTTTGGATCGGTCCATGTTCAGATCAAGAGTGAGGACATTCTTGCCCTAGCGAGGTCGCTCCCTGACCAGTACTGCGACCTCTGTGGCCAGCCCGGTGCCTTCGTCAGGTGTGCTGACCCGGCGTGCAGTCACGTCCCGTCAGGAAAGGGCCTCTTCGCCGAGCCGCGACACCGCATGTACCACTGGACATGCGCCATCGAGGCTCAGCCACACCACCAGATCAAAGGCCCCCCGCGGCACCCCACGGGAGAGGCCGATGCATCCAGAGCTGCCAAGGCCGCGGTGCCTGCCTCAGACCTGCACGCCAAGCTAGTGGAGGGCTTGGCCGGGGAGAAGGACACCGACACCCCGATGCACGATATCCCAATGGCCGCGATGGCAGAGGAACCCTCAGGAGCGCCACCAGAGCAGCAAGAGCCACCGCCACCCATCCCCATGCCCATCCCCCGCATGCCTTTGTCGGACAGTCCAGTGAGCGTGCCGGCCCCGCCCCCGCCCTCCCCTCGGGCGCCCCTCGGTGTTCTGGTTGACTACGCCTGCCGCAAGGTGTGGTGTGCCGACTGCCGCGCACCCTTCCCTGACCCGGAGGTCCTGCGGCAGGTGGGGCAGAAGCCTCTTGCAGACATCATCGCCCGCCACGTGCTGCAGCGGCTCGTTATTGTCCGCACCAAGGGGCGGAGAGACGGCGAGAGAGCTTCGCTCGGCAGCCAGGCCGACGGGGCGGCGACCGGCATTGAGGACCAGACAGTGGAGAAGGTGCTGCAGCGCCAGATTGGCAAGCCGTCGGGTCTGGCCATGACCGAGGAGGTCGACCAGTTCCTCTCGAGTGCGGCGCTGGAAGAAGCCAAGGTGCTCAAGACCGGCCAGAAGCCACTCGCCGACGCAGCCACCATCCAGGAGCGGCTCAGGGGATCTGATCCAGACAACCTCTCACTGAGAGGCGGGGGGATCCTGTCCCGCATGGGAAGCATTGCTGTCCTCCGTGTGGGCTACTTGGACAGCTATGCGGGCGGCCGGTATGTGTACCCGATTGGGTTCATGAGCATCCGCCGCTTCTGGGAGGTGCATCCCTCATCCCGCCAGGCCGCCCCCCGCCGTGCATCCTACCTCTGCAGCATCACTCAACGAGACGGCAAACCTTACTTCGCCATCACTCGCCTGCCCGACCACCCTCATGGTGGCAATACCAACGGCTCGGCCATGCCTGTCGTCGTGTGTGAGGGCTCCGAAATCGAGGGCGTCTTTCAGGTGCTCCTGGATAGGATTGGCCTGACGCACGAGACACCAACAGACGAGGAGGCGGTCTCGCGTGCCAAGGGCAAAAGGAGAGGGCGGCCACCTTTACGGCCCGCCATCAAGGAGGCCGACGCCGGCAACCGAGACGCGTCGATGGAGATCGGCGAGCCGGCGCCCGAGGCGGCTCAAGCCTCGGAGGCAGCCGAAGCTACAGCGGATCGCTCGAGGGATAGTGCGGCGGGCGAAGCCGCCCCTGTAGATCGCACGCAGCACGCCCCCATGGATGTGGTGGAGGGGCCGAAGGCCGCTTCTCAGCCGCCCGACAGCAGCCGGGACGACGTACACATCAAGACCGAAGAGGGTGCGGAGGCCCCTGTGGGTGGGGCATCGGTACCACCCGAGGAGCCGCCTAGTGTTGCTGAGAGGGTGGCATGTCGCATGCGTGCTGAGACCTTCTTCGGTCTCGACGCCCCCCTGGTAGTTGAGGCGTTGAAGCGCAAGGTGAAGGAGACGATGCGGCGCCGCGTGCTGGAGACCATCCCGGCCCACCTGCTGGACGTGAGCCACTTCACACACCACCAACAGCTCAGATGGAGACGACTGCCCAGGCCACAGGTGCCTGTAGAGGTGAGTGACTGGTTGGGTGGCTGGGTACACTGACACGGCCGGGCCATATGGGAGGGAGCATTTTATTGCATTCATTCACTGTCTCATGTGTGGTTGTATGTGTTCAGTTGGGTGTTGTCACCGAGGACGTGACGGCTCCCGAGGAGGCGTCGCTGGTGCGCACCATTGCCCTGACCAAGCCGGCCACTGCCACGCAGCAGAAGATGGGTTTGCGGCGTCAGCGGAAAGTCGAAACCCAAAACAACGTGCCGCTCGCCATGCAGTACCGGTACAAACAAAGGGCACACCAACATAACAGAAGCCACTCGTTCGTCCTCATGAGCTCTTGTTGGTTGGTGTGTTCTCAGCATCTTGCAGCGGATGCCGCCCGAGAAGCGTCTGATGGTCCGCACCTCCAACATCCACGGCCTGGGGCTCTTCGCGACCGAACAGATCAACGGAGGAGACGTAAGAACCACAACACAACACACCACACACGACCAGACAGACAGACAAACAGACAGACAGACAGACAGACGGATGGATAACCTGACCACATGGGCTCACGCACTGCACTCTCTGGATTGTCTGTCTGTCTGTCGCCATATTATCGATAACTCAATCATCAGATGGTGGTGGAGTACATGGGTGATGTGATCCGCAACGCCGTGGCCGACAAACGGGAGAAGATATACGAGCTGGAACTCGGCAGTGAGGGCGCCTGCTACATGTTCAAGTAGGTGACACACGTGACACAGACAGCACAGGCAGGCAGACAGGCAGACCCTCTCCCTCCCCACCCTCACAGGTATCGATCGCATCGCTTTATGTCATGTGTTGTTATGGTATGCGTGTGGTCTGTCAGGTTGGACGATGAGTTGGTGGTCGACGCCACTCGGTGCGGCAACGTGGCCAGATTCATCAACCACTGCTGCGAGGTACCTACGTACCTGTCGTGTACACTCGATGATCGACACGAACCTGTCTGTCTGTCTGGATGTCTTCTTCTACGCATCGGTCGGTCGCTTGTCCATTAATTATTGCAATGCAGCCCAACTGCATCTGCAAGATCATGGTGTGCGATGCCGGGCAGAAGCACATCATGATCATCGCCAAGCGGGACATCGTCCCCTTTGAGGAAATCACATACGACTACAAGGTGTGTAACCAACCAAAGCCGCACGCACAGACACTCACTAGTTAGTGTACATGGCACGGGAAGAGCGGACACCCTCTCCCCTCCCCTCCCCTCCCCTCCCCTCCCTCTGTTTGGTGTGGTGTGGTGTGTGTTGTCTTGTTGGCGTCAGTTCAACGTTGAGAGCGAGAAGATCATGTGCCGCTGCGGTGCACCCAACTGCCTGGGACGAATGAACTGACTGACTGACCAGTCAGAGAGACGGTCACACTAGCTGGAAAGGATGGGTATGGGCCGCAGCGCTGGCTGGCTGTGCAGGGTAGCACACGTTGAAGAGGAGGGGTTGATGTGTAACATTCCGACGACTGCCTGGCTATATGCGTAGACGCGGCAGGCAGGCAGTGAGGGAGTGAGTGAGCTGGTGTCACTTTGTCGGGCTGGTCGGTTCGTGCGTGTGTGCACATTCCCTTAATTGTCGTTCATTGGATAATGAATGACACTTACTTGCCTTTCCTGTCCGTCCAGACAGACACTATCCCAATGCATGCAATGCCCCACTGTATGTATGGTTGTACACCACGCCGTACAGTTCACGCAGTACCCACCCAACTACCAACATAACATCCGC
>CDMY01000013.1:73329-90875 GCA_001179505.1 Vitrella brassicaformis
TCCCTCTCTCTCTCATACACACACACCCCAGCCCGCCCATCCGCTCCTTTGTCAGCTACTCTGTGTCACGCACACAATAGGGACCTCTGTAGTCCCATAACATGAAACATGCTCAGCCCACACCATCTGAATCCAGAGCGAGTGACGCTTCCACTTGGTCCAGCAGTAGATCATCGCTGTCCGCACACCACATCGATGCGCCTGACCTGCAGGCACATACCCACAACAAAGGGCCACGCATCAGCAACCGTCGCCAAACTAGCAGCCTCTTGGTTTCTCACTTGACGATGTGTTTGAGCCGCTGCCTCCGCTCCAACAGTGCCTGCAGACGATACGAGTCGTCCTGGCCGTCTGCTGCCACCACCGGATAACCCAACAGGCTGCCGGCATGGTGGGCGCGACACAACCACCTAACATGCAGTGCACCAACATCAATCACAGTGAGTGACATCCGAGCTCAAGGCAAGGAAGGCTCAGTCATCTGATCTCACTTTCTATTAACACACCTGTGTTTCTTCTTTGCTGCGTCCGCGTCTTCCGGAGGGATGAGGCGCCTGAGTTGCTCTAAGGCCTCCTCCGCACCTCTAGTCTTCCTCACAGCCCACCTTTGCTCCGCTCCACCCTCACTGTCACTGTCACTTCCACCTCCCACCCCTGCCTCCTTCGCCAACCGCTCCAACACCGCCAGCAGCTGATACGACTCACCCAGCCTCAGCAGACCCTCACGATTGGCCCGCTGGGTGCGAGCCTGACGAAGGAGGAAGTCGACGTACGCCGCGGTGCCCTGCTGCTTGAGAGCCGCCTGGTCCAACATGCCGTGTGAGGAAGAGGCATCGCATGGCGAATCACGACACGTGTCTAGCACGTGGCTGAGGTGGTCGGCAATGTGTCGACTGATCTCGGGCGCCTTGGGCACTCGCAGCCGGTCGTTGAGGCGGACATACTCGTAGGGCGTGATGCCCACACCAGCACCAGCCACCTCTTTCGGCCTCGCACCCTGCTGGACGCCCCTGCGGTCCAGAAAGCGCCTAGCAGACCGACCGAGCGTCTTGGCTGCGTCTTGCATGCGCCTCGCCTGAACGAGTCTTGCGAATCTCTTGCGCTGCAGAGCCCCTCTCCATGACGCCTGCAGACGGACCGCTGCCTCGCGCTGCGACAGCTCTGCATGCAGAAGGATCTTGCGAGGCGGCAGAGTTCTCAGGTAGGTGAGCTCCTGCTGCTTCTTGTGTAGGTCGGCTGCGATGCGCTGGCGTCGCTGGAGGAGGGCTGCGATGCGCTGATGGCGCTTCTTGCCTCTCCACCATCGCTGAAGCTTCACTGCTGAATGGAACTGAGCCGAGGCGGCATTGGACACAATCGACGGCATGAAACGGTGAAGGATAGCTGAGTGAGGGACGACGCCGTAACAATTGCCGCGACGGATAGGGGCAGGACGGTTTTACGGAGCAGAGTTGTGGGATGCGTCAGGGAGGCGGCATGACGACCTCCTTCTTCACTGGCTGAGTAGCTGTTGATTGGAGTGATCATCGCTGGACGCCATGTCCGGGTAAGGAAGGATGAAGAGAGGCACAAGAACGATGCGCGCATACGGCGGTGTGATGGCCCGCACTCGCCATGCCATGCAGCGCTGCCTTGCCTTGCCTGCGAAACGAGCCTATGCATTCCATGCCACCCCACCCCACCGGTGTGTGTGCATATCATATCGCTTGGTTGGTGCGGTGCAGGCGTCGTCCGTACACGGAGGACGAGGACTTGAAGATTGCCCAGTACATCCTCACGACCCAGGGTGGACCCAATGCCGTCGGTGAGCTGAGCACAGCACATACCCATCAACTCAACCCGGGTGGCTGGCTGGCTATGTCCTCAACTGGTCTTACGGCTCTCTCCGTGTGTGTTTCGCGTCAGGCCTTAAGGGCAATGAGGTGTGGCAGGAGGCCGAACGCAAGAAGGTGCGCCGACCGCACAGCATGACCATGATGGGTGATGGCTATGCCGCGGCACGTGTGTGTGTGCTGTGTGCTGTGTGTTGTGTCCTTCCCCCCTCCGTCCGTTCATTCAGATCCTTAACCGCACGTGGCAGTCGATGCGGGAGAGGTGCAAGAAACACATACTACCCAAGTTAGTAACCAAACGATAGACAGACAGACACCATGGATTGGATGCGATGCATCGAATCCAGACACACACAGCCGACATCACATCACCCTCTATGTTCCCACCCACCTGTGTGGTTCATTCAGTTTTGCCCATCTCCAGGCGGTGTTGCTGAAGGGTCCGGTTGCCGAGTCCCAGCAGTCGGTGGCCTCGGCCGCCAGAGCCTGGGAGGCCGGCGGACGGGCCGCCATGGGCATGGGGGCGGCGGCGGTGGGCGGGGGGGAGGTAGCCGATGAGATAGAGGAGCCGGGGCCGGCTGCGGCTGCTGCGGGGTACGTTCAGCAGCCGTATCAGGCACAGGCGGCCAGTCGCATGTCGTATGGCGCAGTGGCCAACGGTGCCGCTGCGGCTGCTGCTGCCGCCCCTGCGGCCGCTGCTGCCCAGTACGGTCAGATGATGCACCACCCCTACTACATGATGCCTGAGCAGCACCAGCAGCAGTACGCAGCACCGGCAGCCGACGGAATGTATGAGGGTAGGCAAACCCCCCGCAACACACCACACACTGAATGGCAGAGGCAGACAGAGAGCATTTTTGCGGGGGCTGTGTGTGTGTGTGTGTCTGTGTGTGCAGAGGAGTTTGATGCGGACATCTGCGCGCAGAAGGTGGAGCAGGTCAAGAGGTAGGGCGGCCGCAGACCAAGACATGTATGCACGGATTCACGGACCTAGGAGCTCTCACTCGGCGTGTGTGTGTGCTGTGCTGTGGTGTGCTCCCTCACTGACTGCAGTTACTTCACGGATTTGTGTGACAACCACGGGTTTGATTTCGACGACGCCAACCTCAGCCTCATCCACTGGTTCAGGGACATGTGGCACAAGTAAGCCACACAAACAGAGCAGACAAGCAGGCAGACAGAGAGACTGGCAGACGAAGACACCGTACCACACCGTATCACCCCTTGGCCCATGCCGTCCTTCAGAACCCACTTGGGCCCGAGCAGTGACCCCGAGGCGTACCTGGCGTTTTACGAGGAGTGCAGCGCCGTGCTGGAGAGCACGGGCGGCAAGACGGCAGAGGCCCAACAGGCCATCTTCCTCAAGTACGGGGCGGAGGGCGACGCCGCCGCCGCCGCACCTACGCCCGCCGTCCAGCGCATGCGCAAGTGATGGAAACAAGACACATACACAGACACACAGCACAGAAACCACACACCGATGAGGGTCAATGGCATTGCAAGGGAGGGAGGAAGGAAGCGCGTGGCTGAATGGATGGATGGATGGGCGAAGGTGTGTCTGCGCGAGTGGTCGGTGCGTGCGATTGACTGGGTGCGGTTCATGGCCGGGTGGGGGGTATGGCATGACTGGACGGAGTGGTTCGTGTGAGAGGTGTGTACAGTCAGTATTTCTCCCCTCAGTGACTTTTCGCAACGGTGGTTGCATTCGAGTGCGTGTGTGATGGATACGGTCTGGCTGGCTGCCTGCATGCCCGCGCGGGAAGGAACGAAGGACTACCGCATCAAGTTAAGTCGACGTGACGCTTTCATCCTCTCAGCACATACGTGTCTGCGCGCGCATGCACTGCATGAGTCTCGAGTGTGAAAGTCGGAAAAAGACAGCAATTGTCATGTCAGAGGGCGACAAATAGTGGACAGCCGAGAGAGAGAGAAAGAGAGAGAGACCGACCCGACCCAAGCACCTACCATACCCACCCAGGCCAAGTATACGACACACACAGCAAGGAGAAGACAGAGCTCTACAAAAACACCTAATAGTATCTACCTGGAATAATGGAGCCTGGATTGGATTGGCCCACCTGTCTTCTTTCAAAGTGACTGACCCAAAAGGCCGACACAGACACGTAGCCAGCCCAGCCGCAGGTGAGTGAATGGATACCCACAGACAGACAGACAGACAGACACTTACCTGCCCTCTCTCGCCAGACAGCCACACGTCAACGCAGACACAGACAGACTCACTGACTGGTGTCCCATCTCTCTCCCCGTCCCTCCCTCCCTCTCTCTTTCTTCTCTCGCTGCTACACACCTCAACAAAGACCACCAACGAGAGGTCCGGTCCACATCACCAAAGCAACCACGGACAGTACAGACATGTAACATCTATCTAGGCTAGGCCAAAAAAAGGCATGCAATGCAGCATCACCTTTGTCCGGTCCGCTACACGGATCCCATCACACTTGCACGCTACACAGTCACGTGACGCTACACCAACACACCACACCATCCCATCCCAAAAAGGGCTCGCATCGACATCGACAGCCTCACATCGCCCACACCAAAAGGGCCGCGATGCCGCCCCACACGGCGATATGCATGGCATTGCCACGCGCGCCGCTGGTGGTCTCCTCCTCGCCGTCCGTGACCTCCATATCGACGCTCTCCTCGCCCCCCTCACCGATAACACCGTCAGCCTCGGGCGCCGCAGTGGTCACCAATGGACCCTCGGTCACTGACGGAGGGAGAACAGAACAGCACATATAGGTACCTGAGCTGGAGTGTCGTGTCTGTTGACGTCACATTGTGTGTACCGGTGAGGATAAACTTCTGCTTGCGTTCGCAGTGGTCATCTTCTCCACACACGATGTAGTAGGTGCCGACCTCCTCAGGGGTCCACACAAAGCCCGGCAGCCCGGCATCGTGGTCGCCGATGTACGTCATCTTTGACTTGTCACATGACTCGTAGGCTGCAGACACGCAGACGTTCACACCAGGCAGATGAGTGAGTGCATTGCAGGTGTGCGATGGGCGATGGCATGGTGGCCACCATGGCGTACCTTCCTCGTCGCTGGCAAGCTTGACGTCGTGGAGAGGATCATAGACAAACCTCAGGCTCTGCCCGAGGGCGATGGCCATGTCGTCGTAGACTTGGCCTTCAGGGGGGATTACTGAGACAGACAGACAGACAGACAAGCAGACGCACATTCCTGACGCCTGCATAGTGTGCAGCCCCCTGCCTGCTTCAGCTCACTCCATAGTTTGTGGCCGTCCTGAGTCACCACATCGATGATGTTTGGCTGCGCAACGGCGAGGGAGATCAGTGCGAAGACCAGGACAACAAGCAGCATCATGCCAGACATCGCAGAGAATTGATGAGGTGACGATGATGAGAAGGATCAGTCCTGATGGATCTTCCAAGTTGCGCGAAGCCAGTGCTGCCAGTGCTGATTCGGGCCGAGCGATCGCTCTGGCGAGGTTTCATCCGGCCACAACGTTTCAGCCATGAGTCCGGTCGTCAACGTTCTGCAGTTTCTTTACCTTCTCCTGGACTGCACCCTTGCAGCCCACCTCCTCACTTCGCTCCGCAAACCACCCCCGCCAGCGTTTTCCGCCATCGAGCGGCTGTGTGAGGCCGAGAACATCCGTGTGCACATCTATCCTTTGCCGTGGGACCTCGTGGCCACTGCATTCAACGCCAACCTGACTGGCCTCTCCAGTGTGGGCGAGTTCCTCACCAGAGAGAGGGTTTTTGGCCTCCCCCTCCCGCTGCAACCTTTTTCTGCGGCTACCGCTGCAGCAGCGAGATCGGTCCTCAAGGCAGCGAAGGATGGAGAGCTGGTCGCTCTCAGCGCGCCAGTGGAGCTGGGGAAGTCTGCGGCTCTGCTGTCATTGCAGCCGAATGAGTCGTCGGCCTCTCTGGTGCTGAGGGACACCCGGCAGTTCTCTCTCGGGCGGATCTTTCATCGGCGGCTGATGGAGCTGCCGCCCAAGTGTGTGGCCGATACGGCTGAGGATGGGACGCTGTTCTTCATTCCATACTATAGGGGTAGGTGCGATGAGATGAGTGGGACGGACAAAAGGAGAACGACAAATGTGCGTGTGTGTGAATGTGTGTGAATGTGTGTTGCTGTGTCTGCAGAGTGGTACCATAATTTGATGCCTGCGTATCACCGTGGTCAGCTGACGGCGACGACAGCCACCACCACCATACTCAACGATCTATTTGGACAAATCTCTAATATCTTCCGCTCAAGTAACTAACACGGACGACAAGCAAACAAGACAGACAAAGAGACACACACACACCAGAAGCCCCTTAATTTTGCCTTTACCTTCTTTTCGTTCCTTCCTGCGTCAGCTGTGCAGCTCCCTCCCCTCATCTCCTCCCCCTGCACCCCAGCCGAGAACGAACTTGCAGACCTCTTCTCAAAGGAACCCTTCAGGCACACATTCAACCGGCACGCCGGTGCCGACCACTTCATGATCTGCCCCCGCACCGCCAAATCCACGGGCGACATCTGCCACCGATTCAAGTTCCCTACCATCACATACGAAGACCCATTCACCAGCAGAAGGAGAGAGAACGAGAAGAGAGTGTCGCAGGATGACCCGTGGGGCAACGTCATCAAGCTGGCGAAGGAGAACGGCGACATATCGGTGCCACATCCGTCATGGGTGCATCGGGAGGGCAGCGGACACATCACTGCGCTGGCGTCACAACACAGCAACGTCCAGCAGAACGACTCCCGGCCGCTGCTGGCTGTCTATGCCGGCTCCCTGATGGAGGACAGAACCTCTTTCTTCCTCGCTTCGGTGATTGGGCTGCGGAAGGTCTTCCAGGAGGCATGTCACTCAGTCACGCGAGACGACCCGCCGTTCTTTCGTTGGCAGACGGCATCTGGGGCGCTGGAGCTGACATACAGGTCGGATCAGCGGTGTCTGGTGTACGGCTTCCAGCGGAGCGAGCTGCAGGTCGGTGTGTTGGGTTCGTTCTTCCTGAGCGAGCAGCAGAGTGCCGAGGTGGCATTCCTGTACGGCAGGAGTGTCTTCTGCCTGCAGCCGCCTGGAGACATGCCCACCAGAAAGGGTCAGGAATACACAATCCGTATGCATGTGATGATTTGGCTAATTCACTCGTCTCTATGATTGGGTTCTCGTGCATGGCATGTCTGCAGGAATTCTCGATTCGATTCTCCTGGGCTGCATCCCAGTGCTCTTTGCGCGCTCCCAATACGACTACTGGCACCCCTTCCTCAACCTCACGGAGGCATCGATCCTCATCGACCTGCCCATCCCCTCGCCATCGGCCCTCTGCAACGCTGCTCATTCCCTCTCCTTCCCGGTCCCTTTCGTCTCGACCACATGTGCACGTGAGAAGCTGCGGCTGCGCCAGGCGGGCGAGCGCATCCTGGCTGAGCTCGAGATGGTGCCCGAGGCGACAATAAGGGCTAAGCAGGCCTATGGGCGGAGGATAGGGCAGTACATTCAGTACAGCGTGGGAGATGGCAAAGGGCAGGGGGACAGGGACGAAGATGCGCTTTATGTCGCGTTGAGAGCGCTTGCGAGGGAGAGGGATCGGGGAGTGGAGGCGTTGAAGAGACATGCAATGGTGTGAATGTGTGTGTGGATCGCACGGCACGCGGACCTACACGGATGTCTATCTCTATCTGTGCAATCACGGACAGGACAGCCCGGGGCAAATAGACCCTTTCATGCGACAGCCAGAGCACAAAGTTAGTTATTCGACACACGGCAAACCGGCCCGTGTATGCATGCATTACATCCGTCCAAAACCACGAAACACACACACGGCACATGAGTCACAAACAAATATATCAGGCACACAAAGCGAAGCACATACATACAGGCAGGCACCGCACCCGCATAGCACATCACCCATCTATCTATGAGTATCTTGGTCCCGACACCGCCCCGCGCACATGCGGCGGGACCGTATCAATCTTGGCCTTCTTGAGCCAACAGGTGTTCCTCAACGTCTCGTCAGCCACATTGGAGTGGTAGTGTGTGAAGAACTGACACTTAGCCGACGACTTGCTCTGACACATCGACTGGCACTCTATCTCGGAAGTGACGTCGCGCAAAGGCATCCCGGCCATATCGTTGCCGGGGTACTCTTTGTCAGGAAGCAAACCTCCTGCACACACAGCACAGGATGATGCATCAATGAATGAGACATGAGACAGCGACCTTGGTGTGCTGTGCTCTTGCCAAAGTGCTGACTGACCGCATCCCTTCGGCCCGGTGATGTATCCCTTGACATTGGCGTTGTGTGCGTCCTTGTCGTCCATCCGCCGTTCCCGCTTCAGGTAACACGCCTGGGCGTCCGGCCGGTCCTCGCCCTTCGTCGCGCCTCCCACGTATGTGAAGCCGTTGCAGTTGGGGCTCTGCTGGCACAGCTCCTGGCACACCAGGGGGGCGTCGATCATCACCTCACCCCTGGCCGACGGGCGCTTCAAAGCTTCCCCCTTGATGGGCATGTTGGGCAGATCGGGGCCTTCGAAAGCAGTGTCCTCTTCCAGACAGCCTGGTGGTCGGCCACACACAGAGACAGCAGGAAGGATGACCATCTCGTTCCATGTCTCCCCTCCGTGTTGTGTTTCTGCTTACTGCAGTATTTGGGACCGATGACATCGAGTGGCGAGTTGGTCGGCTCGACAACCTCCCTGCCGTATGCCGCCGTGAGAGTGCACATGTTAGTGTCCTCTCGCCAGTGAAAGCCCCTGCAGTCCCGCACTTGCTGGCAGCGGTACTGACAGAGGATTGCCGAGGTGACCTTTCCCTCGGGCGGCACGCGAGACAGAGGCCGAAGACTCCTGAACGCACTCCACATGCACGGCTCTGCAAATGAAGAAACACATCAGTCAACCCCACCCCCAGCACACGCACAGAGATGGGTGTAGTGTATTGATGTGTCTGCCCACCGTCTTTGGAGTATGCCGGCAGAACAAGGAAGCTTTCCCCGCCCGGGCCAGCCCCGGGGTTGATGGCGCCCTGCCACACCTCCACCTCACACAGCGACAGAATCCGCCCCTCCTCGCCCTCCCCAGTCAGTTCAGGCAGCACCAGCCAGACGTACTGTCCCACAGGCAGGTTGCTGCAGTTGAGCTGCGTGAACTCGCCTGGCGGGAAGTCGGGGGGCGTCACGTCCACAACGCACTGGGCGTTGGCGGGGTCGTCGTAAGAAGACACGCTGGGCCCCACATACACCTCCACGCCATCGATCCTGGGGGAAGGAAGAATGGGAGAGCTGACAATCAATGGTGTGTGTCGTCTGTTTGTGCGGTCTCTGCGCGCACCAGTCGGTGTGTGTCTTGCGGTTCAGAATTCTGACTGCTCCGATGGTGTACGGCCTCGTCAGCTCCACTCGCCACCAGGGGCGCTTGCCAGGCAGCTGCAGACACAAGGTTCACACACACATCGTGCACAGAGGAGATTGCATGGGTGTGGATTGTAACCGTCTCAGAGCAGAGTGTGGATGAGAGCGTGCCATCGACGGCAAGGCTGCTGGCGTGGGGGACACTTGCCTCCTGCTCCTCCTCCTCCTCCTGGACCGGCCTGTTGGGATCGAGCTCTGCTGGCGAGGAAGTTGTGCTCACGACTGGCTTGGGGAAGTGATCTGTCGGCCTGCAGGCCACACATCACACCACGCAGACCGGCTTTGTTGCTCCGGAATGTGAGCTCACATACGTACCTCACTCACCTGTGGAAAGCGAGATTGGGTGGAATGGCTTTGAGTCTCAGGTTCCTCTCCCTCTGTATGGCCTTGAGTTCGTGTTCATAGTACCCCAGGACCTCCACCTCACACAGCGACAGGACCGTGCTGGGGTCGCCAGGCATGGCCACCCACACGTATCGACCTTCAGGCCACCCGAAGTCAGCCAGCTTCTGGCACTCGATAAGGGTGGTGCCGAACATCTCCCAGTTGCTCTGCACGCCGCCCTTGGGGATGCAGGGCAGGTTGCCCGGCGATCGGAAGGCGCAGGCGTTGTTGCCTATCCAGATCTCGGCTCCACGGAGGCTGGGAGGGAAGAGAGACAGCATGCCATGCTCGTGAAGTGAGATGCGCGAGGGTATGTTTCCCTCTTGTTCTTGTCTGTACCGGTCCCTGGCCGTGATGGAGACCCCCCAGACGGGGTGAGAGTCCTTTAGGTCGACGCGCCACCATGGGTCCCATCCTATGTCCTGGGGGTTATGACAGACAGGTGTCATCCGTCTGAGTGGTCGGCCATTGCCCTCTATGCTCACGCACCGCCACAGTCTTGGTACACGACGGCGAGCTGCCAACTCGCGACATGGACTTCTGGCCATCGACGGGCAGCCACGCCTCGCTCCGCTCAGATGTCGAGCTCTGACTCGCCTCCCTGCATACACACACACACACACACACACACGATCACGCCTGTGTCTGTCATCTATCTCCCCCACGTACTCACTTCTCCAGGGCAAAATTGGTCCTAGGCGGCGGTGTGGGAAACGGCTCCTGCAGGGCTTCCTCTTTCCATGTCAGCGGCCCTCTGGTGGTGGTCGATGTGGTCTCCTCGCCAGGCCTGGCCGTCGCCCCTGGTGGCAAAGGTGTGGTGCTGACATTCTCCGTCGGGACGAATGGGAACTGTACGGTGCCGTTCTCGCGGTCGGTGGGCGGGATCTCGCCGACCTCTGTGCCCTGGCACATGCAGATGAAGGCCACCTGCTCGTACTTGGCGGTGGCCGGGCAGAAGGAGGTGGCGAAGGAGGCGTTGAGCTGCTTCAGGTCGCAGTACGTCTCGCCGTTGCACTTTTCCCTAGACACAAACCACGGAGAGACACATAGAGAGCGGAGGGGGTGTTTGAGGTGCGCTGTGAGGGTAAGGTGAAGAAAGCTTCCTTACGAGACGTCCTGCGTGATGTCCCTGAGCCTGCACTTGTCTTCATCGAATGAGGGTGTGGGTCTGCACTGGTGCTGGTCCTTCCTGCCGTAGCCGGCGTAGTAGACGTGGATCTCCTTGCCCATCTCGCACGACACGAAGTCCGAGTCCTCGTCACACTTGATGCGGGCTGACATGGACGGCGGCAGCTTCGTGTCCTGACACGTCTGCAGCGGCACATATGGCAGCGGCGGGAAGGCGTTCCTGGAGGGAGGGACGTCCTCTGATGGACGAACAAAGACCCATAGATGTTTGTTGTGGTGCGCGCGTGTGTGTGTGTTTGTTTCGCTGACCGGGCACCCCGCAGTGGCATTTGTATCTGATGTGGAGGTACTTGGGTCCGTCGCACGGGTGGCCGAAGTAGTAGAAATGCGCATACACCAGACACTGATGCTGTGTGTCGCACCCGTCCCTGCTCGAACAACCAACCATACACAACACACGCCTCTCTATGGACGGAAGCGCAAGAGAAGACAGACACTGGTTCGCCCCACCTCCCTCCCTCCCGTACTGAATGAGCTTGGTGACGTCCAACGAGCAGTCGCCCAGCACAGGGGCCGGGGTGCATATGTCGGAGTCCCCCCGACCAAAGAAAGCCTCATACACATAGATGCCCTTGACGCCCCCAGTGTCCGGGCAGTGCAAAAAGTCCATCTCGCCCTCACAGATGATCACCTCCTGCACACTGTCGTAGCAATGAGGTCCCGTCCCTACGCCGCCCCGACCCTCTATAAAGACAGACGCCTCCAGCCGCCCCAGCTGTTTCCGAATGGAAGAAGGCACCGCTTCCCTTGTCCGTGAAGGCAGAGCAGCCGGGATACTCTGGGGAGTGCTGCTGACGTGCGGGAAGGCGTCGTGCTCACGGGGCGGGTCGAGGGCATTCACGAGGAAAGATGACCACACCTGAGGGGTTTGCGCGTGGTCTTGCACTGGTGTGAGGCTGGCAGCGGTTGAAATGGTTGAGCCATCGAGCCCAGCAGCCGTCAAAACAGAGAGAGAAGGACAACTCAGAGCCACGAGTCCCACAATACTCCACCATAGCAGCCTTCTTGACCACAGCAGCGGACGGCGGCCCCATTTGCGATGAAGTGAGGGTAGCGGACACCATCCTCTTTTCGGGTCATTGGTGTGACGATCTCTGCATGACTGTAATGGGAAGAAGCGCGTGGATGTGGCGTCTGCAGCAGCCAGCGCCCTTGGTGGCGCTTCACAGTGCGATGGGCTGCCAGAGAGAGCAGCAGGGCTAGTTCGATGCGCTGGCATGATGGGGCAGAGGGGAGAGCTTGCCCCCCGTGCTTCGTGCAGTGCCCCCACGAGCCAAATTTCACCGATCCCTAAGGAGAAACAGTCGCCAGAGGAACAATGGTAGTGGATTGATCTGCGGATCTGCAGGGAGAAAGACAGCTGGCCATGCTGCATCGCATCAAGCTGGTCTCCATCGTGCATCCTCGGATCTTTCTACCCGTGGTCATGCTGCTGACGCTGTCCCGCTGCTCTGGCGTTCATCCATACGAGAGGAGGTTTCATTCCTCAGCCGCCTTCCTCTCGCCCTCCACTGTCCACACGAGGAGGCGGGCATCGAGCCCAATTGCGACCAGTCTCTCATCGTCGATGAGGAGTGAAGAGGCAGCCTTCGGCAGGAGAGCGGCGCTCTCATCTATCGGTGCTGCCCCTTTCCTGCTGTCACTGATTCCGCTGGCCGATGCCGATGCGCTTGCCAAGGACGAGCTGGTCAAGAAGACGATGAGGGAGAAGACCCCTGAAGAGATAGAGGCTGAGAAGGAGGCCTTGGCGCAGGCCAAGCGAGAGAGATTGGAGAAGCAGAAGAGACTGGTTGAGGAGCAGAGGAGGCGGAGGGAGGAGGGCGAGCAGGAGGAGGGCATTGAGCCGACACTCTATGTGCAGGTGGGTCTGTCTGGCGGAGAGCTGTCCACTGTGTGTACTGTGTTGTGGTTGTTGGAAGGTTGCATCTCGCTCTCTGTGTGAGTGCAGTACACTTACCCCACTGCGCGCAAGAGGTATCTGCCTCGCGTCAAGGCATTAGCGGATGAGATTGGCGGCATCGCACCACTCGTCGAGGCGGGCAAGTGGGGCAAGGTCAAGACGTTCGCAGAGGGCACTGCAGAGGGTGCCAGACTACCGCTCAAGGTGGGTACATGCATTAATGGCATACAGACACACCTACACGCACGAGTGCGCTTCGTGTCCTGGCTGATTGGATTGCAGCTGTATGCGTCGTCCCTCGCCGGGCAAGGGCTTGCCCAGTCGGCAAGTTTCATCAAAGTCATGAACAAAGAGGCGGAAGAGTACTCCGCCTCTTTGGACTCTTTCCAGAAAGCTGTCAACAAGAAGGACACCAACACGTCAGAAACAAGAAAGACACTCACCACCATTTCGGGACACGTGTGTGTGTGTGTGTGTGTGTGTTTCAGTGCGTTGGTCTCGCTCGCCAAGATGAGCACATCTCTGTCGACCTATCGGCGAGAAGGCAAGATTGACACCGAAGATGGGGGCGTCGGCAGGGTGGAGTCACAGCCAAGGGGCAGTGGATTCTTCAATAACAATCCGTCAGCCATCCACACACATGAATGAGTGTAGGGCCACATGGGTCACTCACTGCATGTACTCTTGTTTGTGTCGACATATATCGTCTGGCAGGGGTCTCTATCAAAAGAACCTAAGCGCCCTCGAGAAGAAGAGGCAAAGAGGCGAGGATAATGACGACGACTGATCACAATGTCGAGTCGTTGCTGAACGGGCGGACAGAACGACAGAATGAGATGAGATGAGATGTGATAGTTTCCGGTGTTGATGCGTAGGGCTGCCAGATGTGATGCATGTGATGTGGGGATTCGATATCGATTTTGCCACTCGTTCGTTCATTGTAGGCATGAATGAATGGACAAACTGCGTCCAGACGCCGCGCTCATACTCACACGTGACAGTGTCCGTCCGTTGCACCTCTTTGACAGCTAATCAAACCACCCTCCCTCGTGCAGACAGACCGTTGAATCGCTCACTTCACTGGCACTCACCCAGTGACTGACATGTGACAGCCGGACTACGACACGAACAACGCATCCTGCTCTCTCCTCTGCCCTCACCACAGGTCCATCACAACTACTCGTCTGCCGGTCTGCCCTTCTTGTTGACCTTGACCAACTCGACCTCGAACAGAAGTGGCTCATTGATGTGCACCGCCAGCTTCCGCTTGCCGCTGAAGGTGTCTGGCTCTGGCCGCTGGTTGGACGTGTTGAATCCCAGCTCAGGTGGAACCAGGATCTTGCGCAGTGACCCCACCCTCATGCCAGACATGGCGTCCTCCACCGCCAACGGAATCTGCACCCATTTAGTCGGTAAGGTAAGGCAAGGTATGGTGTTGTTTGTTCGCCGGCCTTGTGAGCACCGTTGTGTTGTGTCACCTTTTTATCCGGATCTCCGTATTTGATAGCGTAAGTGTCGAGTCTGTCCTGTTTGAACTCGCGACCATAACCTGCAGAACAACACAACACACACGCACTGGGCGCACTCACACGAGGCCCTGCCTGCCTCTCTTCTTCCCGTGCTCACCCACCCACCCACCCAGGCTGAACACATAGTCGCCATTCCCCTTGTAGACCTGGTACTTAACCTTGCAGGTATCACCCTTCTCACACAGCGGCGCATCAGACGGCCCCTTCACAGGCTCTCTGTACCTGACGCCCTTGGAGCTCCTCAGCAGCGGCCCTTTGGCAGCTTCCTCTGCCTCTCTCTTCCTCTCGCCTATCTCCCTGGCCTCTTCTATCGACAGCGGAGGGCTCTTGGCCACGGCTGCAAGCGGCAGCAGAGAGGCCGTCAGTGCAACAGCCGCTGATGAGAGGTGGCTCCGTCTTGTGGAGGCGGCTGACATAGAGGTAGATGGCAGTGTTGCTGCAGGCCGCCTACGGTGCGGTGGATGGGGAGATCTGCGGTGCAGGTGGGAGATGCTGAAGGCATGAATGTCGATGACCAAGATGAAGATGACGTTGAAGGCGAGGAGGAAGATCCAGAATCTCTTCATGATACCAAACGCAGGATTCTCCGCTGGCGGCCATCAGCGCGTGAAACCGCTGCTGCCGTGAAACCAACCCTGGCATTACCCTTGGCAGCCGGTGCGTCTGTTTCCGTGTGTCTTGTCTATCCTTCCTCTGTCTGCATGACCATGGTGTCACATGACTCACCTTGTTCACCGAGATGACAGTGCTCACTTCCTTTAGAGCTTCTCTGCCTCTTCCTCCCTCGTGTCGGCCTTCCCTCCCCGCCCTCGTCAACTCTCTCTGGAGAGCCGCGCCAGCCATCAGCCACGGCGTCCGTGCGGTAGCGACAGCGGCGAGCTCCGTCACACTCTCACGGCAGCGAATCAATCAACTTCTCGAGGGCGAGATAACCCACTTTGCCTTGAAGGCTCAGCGGCCGCTTGACTTCCAGCAGATCATCAATATCCGCAACATACAGGAAACCGCGCGATTCCTGCACGCGGAGGTAAGTCAGTCAAGTCGGGGGACGCGAGAGGCGGGGTCGTTCTTGACGTGTCGCGCACTGCACACGTGTCTGGCTGTCGTGTCTTGTTTGCTTTTGTGTGTGTCTTTGTTTGTTGGGTCAGTTGCCTGTTCGGTTTGCCAACCGGATTCGTTCGTTGGAGGAGCTCCCAGGCTGGCGGTCCATCCCAGCCCTCGTCGACGTGCGGACATCGTACGTCGAGTCGTTCAAGGACCTCAGGCTGGTTGCCGTCGATGACAGGTATGGGAGGGAATGGAGGCCACTCACCTCACACACAAATGCTCACTCGGGCATCCATCCCATGACGTGACCTCTCTTTGTGTCATCCATCCCATCCGTTCACGCCATGCAGGTCTGATTTCCGCGCGGCTCTACAGCGAGTGAAGCAGCGTCACGGCAAGGTGGTCCAGCTCCTCACAACTGGTCTGCGAGACCTGCAGCACGCCAGGCCCCTCGAGCTGTCGCCTACTTTTGTGGACGCCTTCCTGAATGAGTTCTTCCTCTCACGGATAGGCACGGAGCTAATCCGCGAACAGGTGAGACAAAGCTGTGTGACACACGCACAGCCATGCCCGCCATGTGCACATGTCTGTGTGTGTGTTGTTCTGGCAATGCTTCCAGTATATGACGGTCGAGCGCTCGAATGGCCGTGGCTCCGGCATCATCGACCCAGAGTGCGCGCCTTTGGAAGTCATCACCAGGGCGGCCCGCGACGCCGGCCGGCTGTGCGACTACCACACCCAGAGCGCCCCCACCGTGCAGCTCTTCACCCCCCGGCTCATGACCTCCCCCCTACGCTTCGCATTCGTGTCGAGGTACCTCTACTATGTCGTGTTCGAGCTCCTCAAGAATAGCATGAGGGCAGTGTCTGAGAAGGGCCCGGCTGCGGACGAGAGCGACCTGCACAGTGGTGAGGGTGCGAGGCGGCCCACGTATGAGCTGGAAGGGACCAACACGAGGCTGCCGCCGGTGCGGGTGGTGCTGGCGGGCGACTCCGAGACCATGCACATAAAGGTGAGGGCAGTAGAGGGGAGAGGGGGGAGGTGAGTTTGTGTCCGTCTGATGGGTGGCCATGCGATGCTGTGTGTGGCTGGGCTGTTATGTGTGTGCAGGTGAGTGACCGTGGCGGCGGCATTCCTCTGGCCCTTCAGCCCAAGATCTGGTCGTACCTGTACACCACGGCCACGCCGGCGCACGTCAAGGTGTCACACACGGGCATCGACGGGCCCGCCACGACAAACGGCAATGGTAAGCGCGCCGGGCGACACACACGGCAAGCAACAAACCAAAGACGGACGCCACATACTGTCTGTCGCCACCTCTCGCTCTTCAGGTGTCCCGCCTCTGGCTGGATTCGGTGTGGGTCTGCCGCTGAGCAACCTCTACACTCAGTACTTCGGCGGGCGGCTGCGTCTGGTCTCCCTCCCGGGCTTCGGCACTGACGCCTACGTGCAGCTTCCCGGGCTGCTCGGCAACGTGCAGGAGAAGGTGGCCAGGGGCTGGGAGCCCATCAGGGCGGGCAATCAAGACGCCAACGCCGCCGTGCCATCGTATGCGGGCGTGTCCCTCCACTACCCGACCGCCCCAGTGCTTCTGGGCTCCTGGCAGGAGCGGCCGGTGGGCGAATCGCGGCAGAGCTCCTTGGACATGAGCGGCGAGCTGGTGAATGACGAGTGGGGCAGGAGGGATATCATTGCCGCGGCCGCTGTTGCCTAGACTGTAGACGATAGGGGCGAGTAGAGGCTGGCAGGGATGGGGCAGGGATGGTGTGTTGTTTGTGTACATATGTATGTATGATGGGGCGGGCAGGGGCTGATTTCTTTCTCTTCTTTCTTCCACCATCAATTACATCACACGACAGACAGACAGGTGTTGACTTGACCATCTCAGGACAGGACACACCTGTTTGTATCATTCATTCTCCTCTTGACTTTTACTCGGATCAAGCCACAAATCGCTGACCACGCGTTTGTATCTCTATGTCTGCATGTCTGTCTCTGTGTGTGGTGTGTCTGTATGTCTGTATGTATGTCTGTGTGTGGTGTGTATATACATCACTGTATCCATGTGCATGCACTACCTGAGGGTATTTGTTGACACAACAAGACAGGCCGAGCCATATGTGGAATTCGGGCGGCTTTTTTCGCCTTATCTCGCGCCATGCACTGCATGAGCTGCCAGCCGCCCGCCCACAATGCCGACTGACAAGCACCGCCTGTTGATGCATGAGATCGAGTGCTACACGCTTATGTGCGTGTTGGGGGCCGGGGGA